>JARJCV010000142.1:0-118840 GCA_029281435.1 Mycena haematopus
TCATGTAACCAAGCGTCCTAAGACTCTTAGTTAACAGAGATAATCTCTAAACACCCATGGGAGCAATTCTAAGTTCATCAAGAACTTGTTCTTGTGACTATTATCTCGGAGCGGACTTTCCGCGAATAGTGCCTCGCACCTGTTTGCCGTGCTTAGACTACGGAGTCCGAGCCGTATTTAGCTCCTAAGCGGATGTCTTGGCTTTCCGCACGCAAATCATTGCGTGATATGCCTATATCCGGAAGACAATCTTTTCTAAGTCCGAACGACTCTTTGTCAGACGGTCACTCCTTCCAAGATTGCGTGATAATAACCCCTTTTGGGTTTTAATCCGATACGCGGTCATGCGTTCGGCGGTAACTTTGTTGGTCGCGATATCTCGTGGCTCTAATTTTAGATCCAAACTCCGTAGTTCCTTTCCCATTGGATCGGACGAAGTCCAAATCAAAATTTTGGGCCGAGAGCAGAGTCGCGATTAGTGTACTCCTCCCCTTTTCATAAATTATAACTGTCCCCAGTTATCACTGAGTAAGCCAAAATTTTCCAAGGGCGAGTTTCCTTTCTAAGATTATTCGCGGATGTATAAAGACGCGCTCGTCTTCACTCCATACATCAGTCTCCTCTCCCAATACCCTTCCTTATTCAAAATGGCGCGTGCTACCGTCCTGACTGCCGCTCAACGCGATTCTATCCTCGCTATTGGCGAAGCCGTCGCCGCCACTCATTATGCTGAACGCGCCAAGCAGCGCGCGTTCCTGGACGAGAAGACTGTGGCCTTGGTAATTAATGTCCTTGTCATATTTCATGATACATGGACTCATTAATTCTTCAGGACAGCTTCTCTCCATATATGCACCTCATTGCCAAGGAGAGGCCCTTGTACGATGTTATTTACAACGTCAAGAACTCCTACGGTCAGACCGCGCTTGGTGTCTCTGGCATTATTGGTGGTCGTTACCCTCTCTGTCTCGACCTTTGTGCTCGCATTCGTACTGAGCGCGACGCTATTCGCAACGGCGCCATTGCCTCTCAACAAGCGCACCGCACTGAACTCGAGGATGCTCGTTCCGCTGCCGAGGATCTCCAGGCTGAGACCAAGGCTGCTAAGAAGGCTGCCCTTGCTACCAAGGGCTCCAAGGGCAAGAAAAACGTGCGTTTTAACTTTCCGCGGATAGTTCCTTCCTCTGTATCTGACTGTTTCCTCAGCCAAAACACAAGTCCAAGGCAACCGTCGACGACGCCGACGATGAAGAGTCCGTCTTCGACGACTCAGAGTTCCCAGCCATGTCTGGTACTGGTGAGGCGGACGACCCGATGCAACTTGACACTGAGATGGTATGTCTCAGAAATGCTGCGCGAGTGTCTTTCCGCGATTGACGAACTCCACGCCGCATTTCTTCGTATGCAGGTTGGGGTGCGTTCTCTCCTTTGCCTACCCCTTACGTAGCCCGCTAACGATCCCTTGTCTTTTTACAGATCAATGAAGGCTCCGCAACCTCTACCGCGGTTTCCAACCACCGCGTTACTCAGTCCATGGACGGCTCCGCCTCTGTAAGCGATCCAGACCTTACTAGTCTCGTTGACCAGGTTTCTCGTTTATTCATTGTGAGTAGGGGTCCAAGGCCCTCATTAGTGCGCGCCCTACGTCGGTACGCCTATCATTCCTTCGTATGAAGGGGATTGATCGAACCGCTCGTTCCTATTATAAGGCTATGGCGATTCTATCTCGTACTGACCCATCGTCAGCTACCGGCCCTGTCGTTGAAGACTTCCCAGTTCCCCCTCCCAGGAAACGTGCGCGTAAGCAGCTCCTTGCTCATGAAGACTCAGCCGACCAATATGCAGGTTCGCCTTGTCTCTCCGCGGAAAGTTCGTTTCTGACTTGGCTTCAATTTTATAGCCGCAGAACTCGCAACTAACGGCCCAGCAGTCCAGAAAACTATTGCCCAAGCGCGCAAAGTTCTCGCTGACTATGGCGAGTCCGAAACCATCGGGTCCCTCCGCCTACAAGAAGCGGAACTTCGCAGCCGCATCGGTTTCAACAATGCCCAACTCAGGTACCTCCTCGAACACCGCGACTACCTCGTTCAGGACCTCGCCCGCGTCCTGGATGCCCAACACGACCGCTCCCAAGCCCCGTTGGCGGAAGAAGCGAAGTGAGGACGGGTAAGTTCTATTTTTCTTCTCCGCGAATACTCGCGCTGACTTATTCTCGTCAGGACTGAGTTCGTCTGGAATAGTAACCTCCCGCTTGGCATGCCCAACATTCGTACTTGTTATTTGTGCGGCGACCAGCAGCATGTCGTGCGCTACTGCCCTGACCGCCCTGGGGCTTAGTTGTTCCTGCTCCCATATATGCCCTCGTATTCTCGTCCAACTCCGCACACAGTCTTTTCTCGGCTCAGTTTCCCTCGCCCAACTCCTATTACATTCTTTTATATTTATTCGCGGGCTTCGTCCAACTTAGATATTTTTATATCTAGCCGTACTCAATCCTTTGAACTATGCAATATGCCGTCCCCTCTCTGTGGTCTGACTTGAGTTCCATTTCACTTGGTAAGGACTCAACAGCCTGGGTGGCGGAGTTTTATTTCTGTTTGTACGAAATCCCAACTTCTTCGTTGGTTGAACCAGAATTTGGCTTTATTTGCCAATCCTCTTAGATCGACGTGGGCCATCCTCGGTATGACTTTTCCTAATCTCATCGAGGTCTATGTCAGGAATTTCTTCACTAACATAGCTCTCCGTATCAGAATCATCATCCTCGACACTATCCGCGGATAGTCCGTCGTTGGTTTGTTTGATACTGATCTTATGAAACTGGAGGTCTTTTCCAAGGAGCTTGTCGTCCTTAGCTTTATCCTTAGCTAGGGCTTCTAATGCGTCTTTTGACAAGTCTATAAGATCCAAAATCTTCTTTGGAACTTCAATTCTTCTCCGCTGCTCGAACGGAATTACTCTAAACTGAGCAATTTTACCATGGAACATGGCGCCGTTCATTTCACAACAAAGGTACGACTTTCCCTTCGTCCTACGCACGACCACCATTGGTCCCATGTATCTTTGGTCCATCTTCTTGTCCAAAGATTTCTCGGTCCCAGTATTTCTGACCAAGACAAGGTCTCCAGGTTTAAAGTTATAATCTTTTATAACATGCTGGTGATCTTGTTCATATCTTCTAACGGCTTTCCGTTTTTCCTCACTTACACGTTCCCTCATTTCTTGAACGTGGTACGAGTGTTTAGCCAGTGCTTTCGCTCTCAGGCCTACCAGCTCCGCGGTAGATATAATCTCGCCTGGATATTCGACAAGCCACGTAGCTTCCTCTATATCTAGTGGAATTACTGGATGGGCTCCGCAGACTGCAAAGTAAGGCGAACAACCTAACCCGCGCCGAGTAGTAATTCTGTCCGCCCACAGTACCTGTGGAAAGAACCAATACCACTTAGCAACGTCTCCACCAGTTGCCTTCCACAATGATTGACGAATGTCCCAATGTCCTCTTTCTACAGGTCCATTGGCTTGGGAATTATACGCGGAGATCCTAATTCCAACAATTCCATATTTTTCGTTCAACCATTTTAACGCGGCCACAAATTGACCAGCATTGTCCGTTACTATCCACTTTGGACAGCCCCAGCGACATATAATGTCTTCCAGTAGGAATTTTCCAAGAGTTTCGCCATTGTCCTCGCGTAGAGGTCGCCCTTCGACATACCGCGAAAGCGAATCCCTTGCGGCTACAGCATATCTGTGACCATTTGAAATTTTTCCCATGATCATAACGTCCGTATGAATTTTCTGGAATAGACTTGGAGTCATTGTAGGCTTTGGTGGGATCTTGAGAAGCGTCTTTTGCCTAAGTTGACAAGATCGGCACGTATTTACGAACCAATTGACGTCTCTGTCCATTTCTGGCCACCAGAACCTAAGTTCAATCATGGACTTGGTAGCGTATACGCCGCGGTGCCCTAAGGAATCATGCGATGCTCTGAGCATATACATTCTGTGTTCCTTGTCCACCACTAGCTTGTGAGCTGAGTCCTCGCCCTTTCTATATAGCCTCCCTTCTTTACTCAAGAAGAAATATCTGCTATATCTCATGAACCTTTTGTACTCTTTATTCGTCATACCCTCTGGTCGGACTAAAGGATCCTTGAGCCAAGTCTTTACTAGCTCAACCCTCTTATCTTGGGCAATTCCCGCGGCAGATCTATGTTCCTCGGTATAAGGCTCTCTCTTATCCGGGTCATTTTTCTGATCTAACCGTGGTAATAGTAATTCCTCCTCCAGCGGCTTAACCTGTAAATACTGGGGAATCACCAGCCCATCTGCTTCATACGCTGACCGTACCTTCGCTCGAACTTTATCTTCTTCAGTTTTCGCGAAAAGTACTTCTTGGTCAAAATCATCAAGAAATGAAGCGCTACCTTCCATAGACAGGAAGTAGCCTCCTCTTTCATCAATGTCCTCCTTGAATTCATCGAATTCTAAGGGCTGGTCCCCACTATAGTCCCAGTCTTCATGATTTTCTGGCGAAGGGTTCTCATCCAACCCTTCTTCATTGTTAGGCCATTCTTCATCGCCTGGCTGAGCTTCTCGCCTAGAGAGACCATCCGGTGGGAAGGTAACTCCCTTGACATGTTTAAGCTTAAAGTGGAACATTAAATCTGTTCGATCCATCGGTTGATCGTAGCATTAGGTCCCATGCCTGGATTGTTGAGCATGCCTTTAATGTAGAGCGCGTCTGTCTCAACCACTAATCTTCGACATCCAAGCAACCAGTATTGCATAGCTTCCAAAGCCCTCTTCAAACCGTAAAGCTCTCTCTTAGGTTGAGAAAAACGCGACTCTCGTCGGTTGAGCGTTATGGACGCGAACTTCGCATAATGTCTCTTGGACTTATCTATGGGATCCATCTGATATATTTGGATACCCACAGCCATCCATGATGTGTCCACTGCCAGAACTATGTCCGTATCGATGTCATAATTGAGGGGGCGCAAAGCCGGACTTTCCGCGATTGCTAGTTTTATTCTTGCCATCGCTTCCTGCTGCGCTGGTCCCCACTCAAACTCCTCGTCTTTTCGAGTTAGCTTGACCATCGGCTGGACTATCTTCCCATAGTCCTTTACGAACATTCGAAGCACACCAACGGTCCCTAGGAATTGTCTAACCCCTGAGACATCTTTTGGTGGTCCCCATCGAGCTATTACTCCAACTCTGTCCGTACTTGGACGTCTCCCGTCATACGAGCATATGTGTCCTACGACTGGAAACGTATCCCAACATAGTATGGACTTAGCCCCTGAAAAGGTGCCGCCGCAATACTTTATTCTTTGAACTACTCTGTTCAAATTTTGGAAATGTTCCCAGACGAATCTCCTAATGCCCTTATTCTTGGGTATTGTTCATAGTTTCCTTTGGCGTCCTGGTACCTTGTACTAGGGCCTCTTATTGGAACATCGTCAATATATGGGATCGTGACGTGAGGGATCTCTTCTCTTAGGATGAAGTTCACATCGTCGTGGAAGATAGGAACCGAGTTCGTCCAGCCTTGTGGAAGTTTTACCAACCGTAAGGCACCAAAAGGTGTTTGGAACGTTGTAAAGTCTCGGGAACTTTCCGCGATATCTCTGTGATCGTATCCTGAGTACAGATCTAGCGATCCTCCGCACGACCTTCCAGCAAAATGGTTGGCTAACTCATCCGTAGCAGGTGGAACTCCTGAATGAGCGATAGTAACCGCGTTCAAAGGTTCCAGCGCATGCACTAGACGAATGCTCTTCCCATCTTTCTTGACAACTCCAAAGAATTTACTTCTATAAGAAGCGTTCGATGGTTCATAGACTCCTGCGTCTATCTTCTTTTTAATGACCTTACAGAATTCCTCAAGCTGGCCTCGAGGAATAGGAATACTTCTTTCGACCCATGTCTCATGTTCAACAAGAGGGAATTCTACCGGTGGGAAGAAGTCGTGACGGAAGCTTCCGCGCTCACTATCATCCCAGGCGAAACCCTTCTCCTGCTGCATCATGAACTCATGCATAAGTTTCCTTTCTTCTTCCCAAAGAAAGGTCCCGTTATGGAGGTCGTCAATTATTTTCTTCCTTTCTTCTGTATAGCGACCCGTGGGAGCGAAATTCCCAGGGTTCGTTTTTAACTCTGGCATTCCTTCTAAAGGATCCCCAGTGATTTCTCTCTTTATTCTATATTTATCAGGAAGCTCTGTATATACCGGACGGACTTTAAGTCCCACTGGTTTGTATTTCTTGCCAGCGAAGACAGAGAGAGGACTTCCCGCGGAAGGTTCCTTCTTGTCTTTATCACTCGGTATAACTCCACTGACGAAGTCTAACTTCTTCTTACAACCACAATCCACTCCCTGAGTCAGAACGTGCACATTCCGCACGTCTTGAGTAGCTCCAGAAAATGGTTTAGGCCGTCGCGGAACTCGCCCTTCTGGGACCTCCGTGGTTCCAGGCATAGCTCCCTCAGCTATATTCCACGTATAAACCCCATACTTGCTAGGTTTACTCGCTCCACGAGCGGTAGACTTTTCGCGGAATTCCTGAAACAAGGCTGCTGCCTTTGGATCATTATCCCAAGTCTTCGTTTCTGAGGCACTGACATAGGCCGTCAACACCTCATCCTCTAAGAACGATTCTCCCTTGGGCTTGTAATACCCTTGGATCTCCATCTCGTTCTCTTTATTGAACCCAAGTTTTACAGCCAACTCTCCTCGTTCTTGCAACAGCATTAAGTCATCGAAGCTTGGCGAAAACCCTGCTTAGGGGTCTCTGGGTCAGCAGTCTCCTCTGGAATTTCCTCTACTTCAACCTCAGCCGGGGTTTCCGCGATTGCTCACTTTCCCTTCCCCTAGGGAAAGTAGTCATGGAACAGCGTCTGCCCGTGTTAGGGTCCTTCAAGGTAATTGTCTGCGTGTCATCTCGGTTGTTATTTATCTGGCACTCCGTCAAAATCTCGAAAGGCCGTCCCAACAGTACTTTATACGCAGGTCCACGAATAATGTGGACTTGCAAGTAGACTGTGATGTCGCCAAACTTGAAAGGGACGTTCTTAGCCAGGCCCACTGATTTCTCCAAAGTCCGGTTCGCACTCTGCATGATGATTTGAATATCAGGGTCCCACTGTAATTTCGACAGCGCTGCTTGTTCCAGCGACATCGAAACTATCTGAGAACCCGAGTCCATTACAGACTCAATCTTGCCTTGTTTGTTCACGGATGGAAAAACAACTCGAAGATTCGCGGAATCCCTTGCCACATATATCTGCCTTGGTTCCAAATAAACCTGTTTAGGTATTTCATTCGGAGCCAGACTTTCTAGATATTGTAGGTAAGGATCGTTCACTACGACCGATCCTTCAGGAATATCCTCTTCGCCAATGGTTGTAACAAATACTGAGGAGACGCGAGGCAACTCATCCATGTTGAGTGCGTCATACTCCAGCCTAAGTTCCTCGTCTTCGACGAACGGAAGGGGTACTTGGTCCTCTACGAAGGAAACCTGTCTCATAGGTTTCCGCGTTTTCGTAAGATCCTTGCGGATAGCTTCTCTAACTTCTGGGGAGACTCCAGCTAGCTCACGAATGCCCATGGTGACCTCTGTCCCCAAGACCTTATCCGCGATTCGCCGTCCAAGTCCTTCCTTCTGGACTGGTGCCTTTACTTGGTAGGCTTTCCCTTCAGAAAGGGCCATACCTCCAATATGGTCAAGTCTCAAGTCCTTGGATCTAGTATCCACCGGTGGAACTGCCCGGTACGGCAATTCAGGACTTTTCGCGGAAGGTTCAACAGGAGTTTCTTCAGCTCCGTCGTCTTCCCTTTCGCTCTCTTCATCCTCGACTTCTTTACTCCTCCAGTTATTACTGGTATTTGCTTCTTTACGGCCCTCAGGAGGTTTAGCTGCCTTAGACTTTCTCGCCGGCACCTCCATCCTTGGACTAACTAGAAATTTGGAGCCGACTGGTTGCCTGTCTTAGGCCCAGTCCTAGTCGTGGTGAATTGTTCTTGAGTCGAGGGAAGTTCCCCCAATCTCAACCTCTCATCAAGAATGAGTGCAGCGTTTGATTCAAATCAATGCTTGGGTGCACCGTCGCCATTGGTTGATTTTGAGTCATATAGGTGGGTTGAACCACCTGTGGGATCTGATTTGGAACACTGGCTTGTCTAGCTCGAGCTAGCTGGACCTTCAAGTTCTAATCTCGTCCATGGCCGTATCCGCGAAATCAAGAGGTCTCCCTTGTTCGTCATAAGACTCATAGGAAGAATTACCAACCCAATTCTGGCTGACCGTCTTGTTTTTCCAATACTGGTCGACTCGCTGCTTCTGAGTTCCAGGGCCTCCAGGAATATAATTTCCGTCACCAAGCTTGTGCTTTCCATTCTCAATTGCTAACAAGCCTTTATCAATATGTTCGGCTTTGTGTTTGCAATCGCGCGAGAAATGGTCCGTCTCTTCGCAATAGTAACATCCTTTATTTTCTGGACGCTCCCCTTTTTCATTAGAGCTTTGCCATCGACTCTGGCCTGGCGTGTTGTACGCAAAATTGGAGCGACTCTGGAAATGAGGAGGAGGATCGCGAACCAAAGTTGGAGCCGAGTCCTTCGCCAACTGTTGAAGAGATTTCAACAAGTCAGTGTGACGAAGTTCGCTAGCCTTCTGGCTTATCGCGTACTGGTCTCTCAACTGAGCTATGGCTCCGTTTACTTCCTCAAACTTTTCCTCTAGAGGCTCGCTTTTCACCAAAGGGAAGCTGTCAGGCCTTCTAGCCGACGAACTTCCTGTTAAGGTGGAGGCGGGACTCTTTTGGCTCTTAGCCAGAGTTTCTGCCAATTTTATGAGGTCCTGTATCTTAACAGGATCCTCCGCTCGGTCATCGTCATTATTCGCGATTGCTGCACCATCCGCGTTTGCGGCTGCCGCTGCGGCTAAAAGTCCAGGAACTTGGGCTTTTATAAGGATGGCACTATTGATCGACATTTTAAGTGTCGCGGTGAAGGAGGACTCAAGCGCTTCATAATAGAAGTCGCAAGCCAATTGATTCGTGAGCAAGGCCTTAGTACCAGCCATTAGCTTGTTGACTTCCGTGAGGAATTCAACACCAAATCGTCTCAGCCGCCCTTCTTCAGTAACCATTATTCCTTTATTCCGCGCACAAAGTCGCTTCAAATTTTCGATGGTACCCGCTTTCTCAGACTTAATTTCTGGATAGCTAAGGTACACTTCTTTTAGAAAGTCCTCGTAAGAACCTTCCGTATAGGATGGCAAGCTCCTCCAACTATCTTTCTTCCTCGTAGGGAGATAACTAGTGAAGTGCTCTTTCTTTTGCGCATCATCTTCTATACCGGCCAATTTCAAGATCTGTCCAACATGATCCACGAAAGTCATAAGGTCCTCATAATTATCCGAGGTGAACTTTGGACTATTCGCGTCCCATACATATGGAATTTTGAAACTAGCAATTCGCTGCCCATTATTGGCAGGAGCGGGATTTTCGTTGTCATCCATCGCGGGTTGCGTTGGTTGAGACGAAAGGGTTTGCGAACTGGATTGAGACACTAGGGGAACTCTAGGTTCCTCTAACACAGAATCCAAAGCAGAACCTGATTGACTAGGTTCTAAAGGACTATCCGCGGATAGTGCTTGTGCTCGTCTATGAGCTGCTGAACGAGATAGAGTCTGAGATTGTACTTCAGATCTAGCACGATCTGCTGCAGAGGGTTTCTTTCTTCTACTTGGTAAAGGAGGTATATCTACCGGAGTAGAATGACGACCAGAACGACGTGGAGTAGGCTTTGGAAAACCAGGGACTGCAGGTTCGAGTTCACCGTCCGCGGCGATCTCTGGTATTTCTACACTCGTAGAAATATTGACTAAGGTAAAACCTTAATCGTGGATGAACGACTGGTTAAGTCCTTCTTGAGTCAAGACCCGACTCAAGGTATAATTCTTGAATTTCAAGACTTGGTAGTCCAGAAACAAGATTTAACAGTCTCTTGACTGTCTTGTGCAGAATTACTTCTTAAGAAGTAAGACCAAATGAACCCCTCGCGGTGGGCTCCAGATGAAACGCTGACTGCGGGGCTATATGTGAAATATGCGCTTTACAGAACTGGAATATCCAAGTCCTATATGCAACACACAACACTAACAACACACTGCAATCTACGTGCGGGTTCGGGGTTCTAATCCAGTATAGATTATGGCAATTTGGACTTAGTTCTTGTGTGAGCGAAGTGTGATTTCAACTCTGCAAGACTGAAGTTCGACTATCAAGGCTTGTACTAGACGCGGAAGCGACTAGAAAGACAAGAAAGTGGTTTTTATAACAATATGGTAGTTGTTGAGGGTTTTTGGAGAAATACTCCACAAGAGCGACTTAGTTTCAAGTCCAAGTTCCGTGCAAATATTATTCGCGAATAGTCTCGTACGTTCAAGACAGTTGCCAACAAGTCCGTTGTTATCAAATCCGTGTTCTCGCGTTCGTTCTCGTGTCCTTATATCACAATATCTCGCGCGCAAACTGATATGATCCAACAAAACCAATATATTGCAAGAAACCCAAACGAAACTTTAATAGCTTCTAATGGTTCTCCGAGTGTCTCCCAAGAACTATCAGATTAGGCGCTAAGCACTAGGTGCTTGAACGTCCAACGAGACGGGGTGAGATTCACTGGCTAAACTAGAATATTACATTGCCTTTTATACACTTCAAGAACCCAAACGCGGATACAAACAAAATAGAAACAAACTCTGAGATGGGGATAGCTCGCTGACTAGCTAAGGCTAGTCGGCGTTATTGAGCTATAATTAGCGATTTCTGGGTCAGTCAGCCGGAATTAAAGATGAATGGAGTATAGATATGGGTATCTGTGGACCAAAGTCCTAATTTGGCCTTAAAGCCGTGGTCAGACGACCAAGTTGGCTCAGTAAGCCCGGAGTAATCAATTCCTCATAGGAACTGATTGGCGCGCAGCTCAGCCTTGGTAGAATTACCAAGATAGAGCCCCACCTCAATGGTCAGTTGACCCCTTGACTATCAGGTATTATCCCCGCTAAGTTATACTCCTTTGTACAACCGCTTTGGGATTCCGCGAATTGCCGCCTGACGGCCCGCGAGTACTGGCTCATGCCTAGGTACCAATGGATAGTTCAATATTGCTCCTAGATGGATTCCCCTCGTAGATATCCTTAATCAGGGACGTGAAGTTACTCCAATCCGTTTCCAGGATGGTTGAGCACTTATTCGCGGATACTCCCTTCGGCCTCGTTTGGCTCCGCGACTTTACCAGAAGCGTTACACAACCTTATCCTAGTGGTCCGCGATACGTTGTACCCCTTTAACTGACTGCCCGGATATGACATCAGCCCTCAGTGAAGATGGTATGTTAAGCGCCCTGGGCGCTTATAATTATAGTAGCGCTAGCAAAATTGGAAAATTGCTAGGCTGGCCCAATGCCAGGCTCATCACCGTACGCCGTGGACGAACACGGCACCCGGTTCGAGATGAGCGCTGTTCCAGACGTTTCTGGAAACAATCCCCCGTCCCCACTTGCTAATGACACTACAGGGATTCCAATACACTTTACCAAACTGTTCCCTTCCACGGGTACAGTGGAGCACAGTACTGGAGAACCCAGCTCCGAATCCGTACTTTCGGACTCCGTCCCTGCAGACGGAACTATAGAAGGGTACCCTCAGCTCGAGCTAGACATTGACCCGAATACTTTATCTACTGAACAAATAAATCAATTAAACGCTATTCGAGGACATCTGGGTACCGCGCATGCACGGTTATATGCCACCACGGCACTCATGGTCGAACAACAAGAAGCCAGCGAGGAAATCCACGAGAACCTACTCTCAGTTAGAGCCGAAGTACTATCGCGAATCGACTCGTTACGCAACGAGGTACATTCTCAACGCTCTCGCTTGAATCGTTGCCTCGACGACAATATACGCATACTCAAAGAGACGGGTGCATCTCACGTCCAGATTAGAGGCCTACTTGACGCGATGACATCGACGTCGGCACCCCGCGCTACCAATGAATACCCGACTGTAGCATTATCGAGTACCGTCCCCATGATGGAGACTATTCCGCCCGCAATACAACTACAAGCGGAAAACGTACTTTCTCCTCGGACCGCCAAGGAAAGCTCCGACGATTTCGAAAAGCGTGCAAACGCTGTGATTAAAAATAAAGATAGGGAACATACTGCGTTTCCACTGCCCGACAAAGCCGGGTCTCAGGCTACTAATCCCCGCACGTTACCCAAAGCAGTGACCATATTGGACCCACTGCACACAGCGGCTAGGATGGGACAACTACCCAGCGCTGCGGAATACCAATCCGTTGGTAGCGCCTCAAGAATCGGCGTGGCTCAACAGATTGGCCACGCACGGAGATGGCGTAGTGCTCAAGCCATGGCTCATCAAGACGTGGCTCAACCTCCTCCTATAGCCATGAATAACTCAGCATCAGCCTATGCAACAGGCAATCCCAATGGACGAGACGTACTTACTGAATTTGCGGACAACGCGGCCGACTTGTTACGAGAAACCATTGCGAATAAGATCGGGATGCGCATTGACCTTCCCCCAAACGTACGCACACCGAAAGTCGCCGAGCCGGTTAAATACTCCGGCGAGGACGACCACGACTTCTTTACCATCGTATTCCTAGAAAAACTGTTAGCTTGGATGCGAGCCGGAAACTTTGGCGGTGAAGATCTAGACGCTTACCGGGTTGTCTTACTGCAATCTTACCTGAATGGCGAAGCTCACCGCTGGTATGTTAACGAAATAAATGCGTTTAACAAAGAGAATGGAGGCGACTCACCTGAGTTCGCCGAAGTCATTTGCGCACTCCACCGTAGATTTGTGAAATCATCTACGGCCCAGCGGGCCACCCGCGCATTCGATAATGTTCGTTGGGACCCAGTGTCCGGACCTGAACAATTATACACAGACCTCATCGACAAGGGTCGATTAATGGTCGAAGCCCCCTCTCCGCTCACCATGAGACACCGCTTCATGAACCTACTCCCCAAGTGGATAACCAAACAGATGATGCTGAATCGAGGACTCACGGCAGAATTCTCGACATTGGAAACCTTGCGCACCCATGCTCGGCAGATCTGGGAGGTTGATACCACCATTAAAGAAGAGGAAGCGTCTCAAGCGTCTCATACCCGCAACAACTTTGCACAACCGCGTCGAGTAGATCGGACGAACAACGATAACAATCGAAACACTCGAACGTCCGGATTACCTAGACGGGAGTCCAATCGTCGTAATCAGAACCCCACGGAACAGCGCGAGGAACCCACCGTAGACCGGAAGCTTCGTAATGAGAAATCGGGCACCGGTAGTGGACTCAAAGTTTGCTACTCTTGTGGAGGCAATCACTATGCCAAGGACAAAAGTTGCCCGAATTACTCGGAACAAAGAGTATCCCACAAAACCCCTCGAGTGGCAGCCCAAAGGGTACTGGAAAGCTTCTCGGATGAGGACACTCAGTCCGAGAACTCAGAGGACTCTCACCAGAGTAACGAAGACAGCGGGGATCAACCCGACTTGGACGAGCTACTGGCAGCCGCAAACGATGAAGACCAAGTGCGGCTTAACGCTATGCGTGGTCAAAGCTATATTCCCCGTTACTATTCGATGAGGGTGATTACCCAGTTCGATCAAGAATCGACCACTGAAGACTCCGAGTCCTCAGTAACCTATAGCCCGTCCGACTCGTCCACCGTCAGTATGGCGGTTGGCCCTCCCACTCGTAATAACTCACCAATTACCATGGGGAATTACAATCCGGGACCTGTGTGTGTTGTCTGCAATGAGTGTTCCCCAGTGCATCGAGTGGTGCCCGCTACCCCTGCTAACGGGTTTCTCACCGATCAAGAATACACTGTGTGTGAGCACTTGGCTTACATAGGGACTAGCCCCCGACCGGTCAGGGATACCGCGTCCACCTCCGACATAGCCAGCGACACCGAGACTGGAAACGATATGGTTAACGAAGACGGAATACTTCTCAATCGACTCGGAGATCCGGATTTCGAGCCGGGTATCATAATCGATATTACGCAACCTCCACCTGCAGGGATTCGGTCGATTTCCGAAGAAATACATTTCCACGAGCATGGAAGAACGTTAGCTGGACTGCGCCCTCTCACCGCCCTCGAGTACTACATCAATACCCAGTGGCTCGCTCGATATCGATACTACTCCCCTCCAAACCTGTCCGACACTACTGTCAACGAATTCAGAAATATCCCGGAAGTAGACTATACTACCCACCCAGTGTATGGGTCTTCAGCAAGGGCTCGCCGTATACTACACGAAATCTCCGAAGCACAAGCTGTTGAATCTAGTATCACTTCCGCCCAAGGAACTTATGACGGTTCTGACTTTGCACTACCCACTTCTCTCGTGAGGGTTGCTGCTCGCCTTGGCAATCGAAGGCGTGCCTATATATTGCGAATGATCAACGACCATCTTCGGCGACGATTCCACATCGCTCGTAGCCAATATCTACAGGCTTTAGAACGACGACGCATAATCAACGCAGAATATAACGACCCCGCCACCAGCGGGCACGCCGAAGCGCTCTGGGAACAAGCCCGTCGGTCCAACGACTTGTTATGCGGCGCGTTTGAGTACGCTCGTCAATGCTACCGGTCAGAATTCGTACGCAGCCGACGAAACCTCACGGAGGCACAATCTGAACTTAAAGTGGAACGCCTGGTGGAGGAACTGGTACTCAATCAGGATAACTCTCCTCCCTCGCGAACTGTGCCACTTCTCGCTCCCGCTACCCCACCTCGGGTCGGTACGAGCTCTGGCCTGGAACCCACCATTACCACCCCGTTACGGGTAATCGTTCAAGGCCAAGAGAACCTCGGTGCACTCCCATTGGACGAAGCTCAATTCTGGGCTAACACGGAACCGTTTTCAGAAACTGACATCGAGACTATATTTCAGTCTAGTTCCACGGCTCACCTATTCGCTCAGCGAATAGAACACTCCGGGGCAATCAAACGGAATACTGAAATAGGGCTACTAGACCAGCCCCAACGACAACGCGAAAATTCCGCGTGTATTTCCGCACTATTGTCTATCGATGGTACGGAAGCATACGTCCTGATTGACTCAGGCAGCACTACCAACTCAATGACTCCTGAGTTCACGAACGCCACTCACGCCAAAGTCATCAAATTAACTGAACAGGTAACTCTTCAGTTAGGATGCGTTGGGAGCAGATCTCGCATCAACTATGGCACACGAGTACCGGTTGATTTCGGCAGGATCCGAGGCTACGTCTACTTCGACATAGTGAATCTCGACCGATATGACTGCATCATTGGTACTCCATTTCTTAATCGACACGGCATAGTGATCGATTTCGGCAAACGAGAGCTCAGATTTCCGGGAGGCCGTACTATCGAGGCACTGCCTCTAATTTCTGAGACCGCCCTACTTCGAAAACGCGAGGGCTCTGAAACTAAGAAGTTTACAATCAAACCAAAACTCCGTGTCGCCGACTCCCCTACGGTATGACTACGAAGCGCGAGACTAATCGAGTGTTCGACTCAGTCTGACCGCGCTACACAAGGAACAAGTGCCCACTCTTCAAGAAAACTGGTAACTATGGAAGAACTGAAGGAAGATCACTCCCCTCAGTTACCCTGTCTGCCCTTCGACTCACCACACGTATTGCTACCCGAGTATTTATTTACTCCGGGTTATTCTCCCTCAGAACACCCCGACGAACTCTCCGAAGACGAAGAGTATTACGACGCTGAAGACCACTTCATCGAGGACGATAAATGCCCGGACTGCCCCAGTACTACGCTGGACGCCGAAGCAAATCTAGTACTACACATCGATATCACTCATGCCCCCGAGGCAGCGAGAACCACTCCCATGCGCTCCCTTAGAGGAATGCCTGACATTGCTACACCATCAGTAGTGACTCAACACTCGTCTTTACACCGAGTATCCATGCGCAATGAAGAAGATCCGTTAGGACTATCCGACGACGCACTCGAGGATGCGATCCACATACTTCAAATCCGAAGAATGGATACCACCACTCGAACTCAGGGAGAAAATCCCGTACAGAATCATGATCGTCTATCCCCACTACGGAAGCGCTGGTTCGAAGTGTGTAGCGATCTCATGGGCCCCATCCCCGAGCGCCTACCTCCTTTCCGCGAAATAAACCATGAGATCAATCTCATAGATGAAGACCTGATATACAATTACCATTTGCCGCGATGCTCCGATGCGCTTCGCCCCCAACTCCGAGATAAAATAAACAGATATGTCAGATCGGGATGGTGGGAAATGTGTCCCGTACCACAAGCCGCCCCACTGCTATGTATACATAAGAAAAATGGAACTATACGAACTGTAGTTGACGCGCGCAAACACAACGACAATACAGTAAAAGATGTCACCCCATTTCCCGATCAAGACAACATTCGAATGGATGTAGCTCGTGCTAAATTCCGATCGAAGATAGACATGTCTGACGCATACGAACAAGTTCGAATACGCCCACAAGATGTGTGGAAAACCGCTTTTGCCACCACGTTTGGTACAGCTATATCTCATGTAATGTTACAAGGCGACTGCAACACTCCCGCCACCTTCCAAAGATTAATGACTTGGATATTCCGTGAGGAAATCGGGACGTTCGTACACGTCTATCTGGACGACGTGTTCGTATTCTCAGATAGTGAGACCGACCACGAGAAACACCTGAAAATTGTTTTCGATAAACTTCGGCATGAACAGCTGTACCTCAGCAAAAAGAAATGTGATTTGTATTCAAAAGACATGGATTGCCTAGGTCACCGTATTATGGATCAGGGCCTCCACGTCGACACTGACAAAATGGCACGCATATTGGAATGGCGCCCTCCTCGATCGCAACAAGAAGTAATGCGATTTCTGGGCCTGGTACAATACTTAGCCAACTTCATGCCCGACGTGGCCCATCTCACTTCTCCACTTGAATCCATCTGTCGCGGGGGACAAACCTTCTCCTGGCGACCGTTCCATCAGTACTGTTTGGACCAGATAAAACTCATAGCAAGGCGCACCCCAATATTGAAGCCCATCGACATGAACAACGCTGATCCAATATGGTTGATATGCGATGCGTCAATATGCGGAGTTGGCGCAGTATATGGACAAGGACCCGACTGGCGCACCTGCCGACCCGCCGGGTTCATGTCCAAAAAGTTTACTTCTGCACAACGATCCTACAAAACCTATGAGCAAGAAGCATTAGCTATCATTGAAGGATTACTCAAATGGGAGGATAAACTCATCGGTCGCCGTATTAAAATCGCCTCCGACCACAAAGCCTTGGAAGCCGTGAAAACGGCGGCGCGAAGCAGCGTGAATGGTCGACTCATCAGATGGGATGAATATTTATCCCGCTTTGATTTCGAAATCATTCATGTCGAGGGCAAGCAGAATAAAGTCGCGGACTGTTTGTCCCGCTATTACGAAAACGATCTCCCTGATGAACATCACCCGTCTCAAGCCTATGTGAATGGAGACGCACATTTGGATCCTCAGTTAGAATATATGACACAACTAAGGACCACGGAACTGTTAACCCCTAAAGAACGGCTGTACTCACAGCGGGTGCACCGTGAACCACTCGAAGACCGAGTGTTGGAGGCACAAGAACTTGAAAAGCACGCAGTACAATTGGACGAGGCCGGGTTCGATACGTCCGCGATATCCCTGCAAGACGCTCTGACATCCGACCCGCCGCTCAAACCCAGTATAGAGGGTGACATAACATTTCTGCAAGGCGTCCGAGCGGGTTATCAGTCAGACTCAATGTTCGAGAAGATTCTGGCTCACCCCGACCAATACCCCACATTTACACATGAAGAGGGTTTAATATACACCAAGAATGTACTTGGTGTTCGGTGCCTGTGCATTCCCCGCACCCCCGGATTGAAGGGCCCGCGACGGTTGACCGAGCTCGTCATTGACCAGGCACACAAGACCCTTGGTCATTTCGGTGGCGAACGTACTTCAGAATACGTACGCCGTTGGTATTGGTGGCCTAAACTAGGCAAAGAAATTGACAAATTTTGCCTGAGTTGTGGAACCTGCCGAGCAGTCAAACCTAAAACCATAGCCCCAACGGGAATGCTACACTCACTCCCAATCCCCCAACACCCTTGGGACTCGGTCAGGATGGACTTCGTTGGTCCCTTTCCCGACTGCCTGGGATATAACTATCTATTAGTTGTCATTTGCAGATTGACCAACATGATCTCACTCACTCCCATGAAAGTAACCGACACGTCGTCGGACGTCGCGTGGTTATATGTACGCGACGTAGTGCGATTGCATGGAGTACCGAGAACAATAGTCTCTGACAGAGACACGAAATTTACTTCGAAATTCTGGCGCGAATTGCACAGACTTACCGGGTCAAAATTAATGATGTCCACATCATTTCATCCTCAAACCGACGGCGCGTCTGAGCGCGCCATCCGCAATGTATCACAGATATTGCGAAGCCTAGTTAGTCCTGATCAAAGGGACTGGGTTTATCACATACCTATGACCGAATTTGCCATTAATTCGAGCCTCAGCGCCGCCACGGGCTACGCACCTTTCGACCTAAATTATGGCTATGTCCCGCGCATGACAAACGTATCTGACACCACGACCGAATTCGCTGGAGTGCGAGATTTCGTTAACCGGGCTCTAGCGAACATTGCCATCGCTCATGACGCCATTATTGAGGCACGGGTGAACGCTACGTTTCAATCGAATAAGCACCGCACTCTCGAAATACCATACGCACCAGGTGACTTGGTATATTTGTCCACGAAAAATTTAAGCCTGCCCAAGAGTCGGGCTCGGAAATTAGCGCCTAAATTTATAGGTCCATACAAAGTTATCGAAAGCGCACCGCATTCATCCACATACAAACTGGAGTTACCAGCGGAACTACAACGCCGCCGAATACACCCGCGATTTCACGCATCACTACTGCGGCCCCATTACCCTAACCATGATGACATATTCCCGGGCCGGGAGATCCATCGCTTCTATGATTTCGGCCTTCCTGACGACCAAGAATGGCTCGTGGAATCGATCATCACCCACAAATGGACGGGTAAACGCTCACTGAAATTCCGCGTCAAATGGACCGCAGGCGACATAACTTGGGAACCGCCAAAAAACATGGAAGAAACTGCGCACTTGGACGAATACTACGAGCTCCATGCGGTGGAAAGATGGCAGGACCTACCGCGCGAGCCCATCTGATGGCGGCTAAACGACGCGGACCCCGCAACGACTCCTTTAAAAGATGGACCCATGCGAGCTGCAGAACCCCACCCCTCGTACGCGCATACTACTCTGGATGGCCAATAACGAAGACTCCCAAATGTCTGACCGATGGAACGATAGTGCGCTATTCATCGAAGACTGCAACAACAATGGTGCGGTCCCCGACGTGTTCCACGACCGTCGCAACAAAAGCCGCTGGGCCGGCAGCTTACCCGCACCCACAATGGTGTACGGGTTACACGCCACTCTTGGCACCCCCCACCCTCCCTTCAAGGGGTTCGGGGAACTGGTGGATTACCCTGGGGACAGGGTTACCACACCAGCGTCTAGCACAGGTACGACAGCGACACCGTTATCGCTACCCGTTCCCGCTCAACCCACGCTAACAGGGTACTCTACCCCGAGCTCCACCACCCGGTCGACTTCGCGCGACCCACCTCCCCATCTTGGGCGAACGGGTAGCAGTTGGGAGTCCCCCATGTACCAAGAAGATCTGCTGCGCCATAGGGCGTTCAGCACCATGGACCGCGACCGCTACCGTGACGACTCGCGGTCCTCCAGCCGCGACTACAACGCCCCAGTGTCCGACCGTCGTTCGGACAGCGGGTCGCGCCACGACCGGCGCGATAATGGCTACACCACTGAGCGCGCCCGGTTCCATAACTACTCCCTTGTCATGGACGACCGCGACCGCGCCCGCGACATGGCGATCACCCGTAACCGCGGGCCCGTGCGACAGCGCTCCCGAAGCCCGGGGCCCCGCGATCGCCGCCCGACACCGGTGCCCCGCACTATACCCAACCCCGATATACGCATGATGCGTCGGGGCGCGGATGCCCACCCACAATCTCGATGGGCTATCGCCCAGACTGGGAGCCCGCCCCCGCTGGGCGACGTGGTATGCCCCCCACCCGACACAGGGTACGTTGCGCGCGAGACTGCACGCATTGCGATGACAGCGGGGAAACCTCTACACGCCCGCAAGGACGGGCAAGCTCCAATGCGCCACGAACGCACCGCCGCCGCGTTGGGCCCCTGGCTACACCTCCAAGTCGCGACCATCGCTCAAGCCTACAATGTTGCCGCGCTCTTGGGCGAAGGCTCTCAGGAAACCTACGCGCTATTCAAAAATATTATCAACAACTGCGCCGTGTTTCCCATTGATTTCCGCAGCGAGGGCGAAGCTTATCTGATCACTAATCAGCAGGAGCTGGACCGTTCATACTGGATTGCCAGCACTGGCGCGCGACGCGGCGCCCACGAGGTCGATGGTCGCGGGTCAACATCCAACCGCTCGAACGACACTCACAGACCCCCGTCTGTACACTCCGTGTTCGACGCCACGCTTGCGCACCACCCCCAAAACACGGACGGTTATTCGTCGTACCCACCTCCCTCAGACCGTGGATATTCCAGCGGTTTCGGGGCGCCTCTGGTAGGCAGGTCGTTGACGCATTTCGGCGACATTTCATTCGCCACGCCCACCACCGACTACGGTCAGTACAACCATTTCCCTCAGCGAGAAATCGCTAACAGGCCGCAGCCGGTAAATAAGCCCCGCGTTGAAAGTGCGGCTGATCGCCCGGTACCACCGCCTCAGCGCACCGTCACCCCTCACGGCGTACTCGATGATGCACCAGCCTACGTTGGCACGTCGCCACCCAATGTCGACGACGTACGACCCACGCTCGACGCCATGGGAAGCCCGCCGTCCGACGGGTGACCTAACACACGCTGGTCGATCGGCGAAGCACTGTATGTGCTATCAACTCGCCAACCCCACGAATGGGCTCGCGGCATCCAGAACTTCCTTATGCAGCAGGCCAAGCAGATCGGCGACCTTCCCCACCGCGACGACGCACTCGCATACTACACGTTCTGTGCGCTGGCGCCTCGCAACGGGACGCTCGCCGCAGTCAACCACCAATACCGTCTATTTTTTACGGTCGGAATCGGCCTGTTCTCCATCCGAGGTCTCTACGCGCACATTGCGCGTCTCGGACATTTCGAGCAGGCATCCCATGCCATGGCGCACTACCCCTATCCCACCGACAATATTACCATGTTCTTGGTCGCTGCCTGGTTCATCCAGCACGGCATTGCTCCGGAATCCGCGGCAGTCCACATACTCGAGGACTTCGCGCGCGTTCGGCGTAACATGCAAAACAGTATCGAGTCCCTCGAGAATGAGATGTGGGCTGACGACCCCAGAGACGCGCGGGTTCTCGCCATGACGAGCGACGACATCCCACAATGGACGGAGTTACATCACGCTCCCCCGATCGTACTGCCGACCGCGTCGACTTCTACGGGTCTCACCGCGTCTATGCACGCGCCCATGGAGGACGTCGCCGCTACCCACACGAGCCCTACGCCGCCGTTGATGACGAGCGCGCCGGCCCCGGTGGCCGACACGGTTCCCGCGCCGTTCTGACGGACATTCTATCACCTGTAGGACTGTCTGCATCAAGCGGACGTCTGGGTACGGGACGCATCGGTGCATCAAGTGCAGATGTGCCCCGCAGTAATAGAATCTAGTCGAATACATTTGCTACGTTCCCGACTTGAAATTTACGATTTGTTTTTGCACACACAGCAATGTGTACTATATCTGAATTATGGGCTGCGCCCTGGTCTGAAACTACGAAAAGAACCAAACAAGATTGGAGTCTGCACATCGGGCTACTTACACTCGCCCTAAGGGGGGAGGGTGTTAGAGTACGAGACGGACCTTGGTCCGGCACCTCCTTATCTTATCACACTCCTTAATCTAGTTCATCACTATTTGTAATCATTAGTATATATAGGGATGATCGTAGTCGTGATGGGTATCTTTTACACACCCACACGCTACGCTCTCATCCCTCGGTCAAATACAAGATCCTGGACCAGTTTAGCCTCGGTGCTCAGTAAGAGAACCTACCACCTAACACCATCCCAACGGCGCCAACGCTCGGACGTCGAACCCCCGCCTCACTCTCGCCGTCCACCACACCGAACGCCATCGCTGCGAATCACCGAATCAAGATGCGCGCGCGTGGCATGCGCACCCGGCTCTGCGCCTCTGCACCCTCGTCCCACCACAACACCGCTGTCATGACGGTGGGAAGAGAGGGGAAGGGACCACGATTAGAATAGGCCGGCTTGAAGACAGCATGCAGTACCACCTCACACACCCGCGCGTCCCTCGTCCATCGCTGCTCATGCCCATGCCCCCGTCCGCATTGTCCTCTACGAACCGACAGCAAACGAAATGAGCAGCAAAACAAAAACCAAGCCGAGGTCGAGTCTGTCTCGTCCCTGCCTTGCCTCGTCGTGCTTTCCCCGTTCTTCCTGTTCACCCATCGCCTACCCGTCGCACCCGCACCCCACATCCATCCATCCTCCTGCCAAATACGACGGACGAAAAGACGCAAACGGCAAAGGAAGGACGGCACACCAAAAGAAGGATGCAAATGAATGAAAACATGCACCTATGCATCACTTCGGCCTCGTATTCGCACCTTGAGGATGGTGTTTTGATATGCGACGACGCTGTGCAGGAGAGAAAGGAGTTAGCGGTTGGCGGGGGAAGGTTGGAGGGGGAGGAAACCCGGAATACACGCAGAATAGTGCCCAGCTGGCGAAAGATATGCGCCGTGCAACGGAGCAGAACACCATCCGCAGATAGATAGCACGGAGACGAAAGAGAGTACGCAAGACGCCACAACGTGCGGCACGGAGACTCTCACTCGCTGCAGCGCTTCCATCCCCACGCACCCACCCTCTTATCGAAACAGACACTCACCTAAAACTCAAAACCTCCACATCACTGCTGCCCCTCCCGCAGCAGTTCCCGTACTGGTGGAATGTAGGCGTCATGTCGAAGGTGGCCTGGAATATGACGCAGGTCTTCGACGCTGTCAAGTGCTGTGTGAAAGGGGCAGCTCACGTCCGTAGCCACCCATATCCTCCTCGACGCCGCCTTCGAGCAGCTCGGAGTCGCCGTGCCATTGGGTTGTGTGCGCGGTGCGCGTGGTGGTCTCGAATTCGCCGGAACGCTGCCATTCGGGTCTGCCCAAGTAAAAGTGTAAGAGAACGATACAAGGAAAGCAAGCCGGTGTACGCACCGCCTGGAAAGCCACAACACAATCCAGTCGTCCGGTAGTCCTCCTCCGAGCAGTGTGCTGTCAATAAAAGGAACGAGGGGGAGGAGGAGTTCGAGTCTCCGATGTGGACAGTGTGTGGACGAAAGCAAGAGAGTCACGGCCGTGACACACCAATCAACGTCCAAGTTCAACGTTGTGCGGCGCTCGAAATGACATTCAACGCTACAGTACGTTGTATAATTGCTCAATGAAACCAACGGTAGTAAAAACACGCAAAATGAGGTGTGCTGGAAACCTGCAACTACAGAATGACGCCGATTGAGTCGAATAAATCGTTGTGGGGTCGATTCAGTGTGAGTTGGAGCATTGTAACTTGTTGTATGGATGGATACCAGAATCACCTGCAAGAGCCGCTCAAATTTACAAGGAAATATGTCAAAATGCGGCAGGAGGAACGAAAGTGAAATCTGTTACATAAGCTTCTCCGAGTACCGCCACTATTTGGGTCACAGACTGATACTGAGTCGCCGGTAAATCACGGCCCGAACTAATGAAATTCGCTATTTCATCACAAAAATGTAATGAAAAGTCAGAACCATTAGATTGAGAATCCGTCTTCAGCGTTTTGGCGAGGTCGCGAAATGGCCCTGGGTGATTATTAAGAACGATTACATAAAGTAATCGTAATATGCGGTCCCCTAAGGCGACTTGATTAACGGTTTTCTCATTCCCGGAGAGGTGGAAATCAGGCGCACACTAATTCGCCGCCTGCGCTTTTGGGCGTCTGACGATGTCGCCCCACTCGTCAAGGAATGCACGGTGTCCCCGCGGGACTTGGATTATGAAGAAGTAGCAAGACACGTATCCTGCTCCAACGGCGACATGTTGTTGTGCGCCTTTTCAAGCTCTTACCACAGTTCGAAAACATCGGCAAACTCACCTTCTTCTCCGTGAAGTTCAAGCAGTTCTTCATTGACACTATATTTTCTCTCCCAAATTCGAAGGAGATTGAATTGGGAAAATTCTCGGTGGATGAGGCGGTTACGACTGACCTTCGTTTGAAGGTTGCAAGGATCTCTTTCTGGAACGCGAACGACCTCCCGGGCGTGCCAAAGTGGTTGTCGATCATCGACCGGCAAATGCTCAGGCATCTCTCTCTTCCGCCCTTCCGCCCAGTGATGGAATTTCTGGATGCTGATACCGCAGTGTTCCCCAACGTCGAGACGCTCGAGGTACACATCGATTCGCTGGTCAGTGACGTTGTCGCCCTCCACCGTTTCCCCACCGTCCGTACACTTCGCATTGCTCTGTACTCGGAGCAGCTTTGCACAACTGCATCTCTCTTCCCTCTCCTCGAGACGTACCGCGGCGCCCCAGAGTTTTTGCCCCTTCTCGACTCCCGCGCTACTCCGCGACGGCTCCAGATCGATCGATGCATGTCACTGCGCACATTCCAGATCATGCAATCCTGCGCTCATACGCTGCGTAGTGTCACTTCGCTCGTAATTTCGTTCGAATGCCTTCGAATCACAGTCTTCCGCCCCATCGTGGAGTCCTTCCTTGCCCTTGTGGATTTTCGTATGGAGGTCAAGTGGAACTGGTGGGCGGAGCCACTCGGCGAGACGTTCACAGCACAGGTAGTTTTTTTTTTTCATTGCTTTGCCGCTGTTTGAAAAAGCCTTGCCAGTCGCTCTATCTGAACCTTGCGGAATTTTCGCCCTTCCCTCGCGGCATCGAGACCATCGCGATCGTTTGGCCCACCGATACCAACCCTAGTGGTGTGGAAGTCATACCTGCAGCCCGTTCAGCATGGGCGGCACTCGCAACTGCGCATCCGGGCTGACGGTGGGCTTACTTTGCGTGGCCAGGAGCGCGATGCCTGTCGTTCCGGAAGAGGAACGGGTAGTTCCACGAACAGATTCATGAACAACATGCAAGGTGCGTATGTTGTACATTTACGGGCTCTATCCTGACTGTTGGAATATTTCCTATTCAACAAGCCAAAGTGCCGAAGCGCTCCGGCTCGGATCATGAATAAGCGCCTCGGGCGCTTCACTTCTAGTATTTTCTCCCCGGACATTTCTTACTCAGTACTCTACCAATATGTAGAACATTCTAGTTATCTTGAGTAGTATAAAAGCCCTTGTAATTTTCGTACTCAATCATCATTCTCTATTCTTACTTCGTCCTCAAATTCGTTCTAGCTGCTAAAAGGTTATCGGCCCCGACCGCGCACAAATAACCAGAACGAATACTAGCTTCACTCTCTTTCCTCTACACATCCCAAGTAACCCCACATCGAAATTATGTCCACCAACACACTATCCTCTACCGCCAAACTCAGGGAATATTTCACTAAACTCCCCGCGTGCAAGGCAGACAGCACGAACTGGGTCTTCTTTCGTGACCGGTTCTTGTTCGCCATTGATGCCGCAGGTCTAAGCGACCACTTCGAGGCCGGTCTGATGGGAACCGCAACCGCGCCGCTCGCACCCAAGGTGGCTGACATCAATAGTCCCACGCCAGAAGAAGTAACGGCAAATAATGCTTACCTGGCGCGACGGCGGATTTGGAAGTCAGAACAGGCGGTAATCAAACAGGGATTGGCATCGGTCATCCCTGATTCGCTGTTCTTGAAGGTGAAGGGGGCAGAAACAGCCTTGGTGATGTGGGAGAAGGTTAAAGACGAGTACGAGAAGAAATCAAAGATGGTCACGGTTGATCTGCGCCGCAAACTCCAGGACGAACGATGCGCAGATGGAGGAGATGTAAAAGCTCACCTCGACAAGTTACGGACGATCCGGGCGGACCTGATTGCAATGGGTGCCGACCCCGGCGACGACAATTTTGTCGCAATCGTCCTCGGCTCCCTTCCCACGGCATACGAAACATATCTCTCGGCGCTCACGGGCGCAGCGACTCTTCTCGGCAAAGAACTCGACCCGGACACGGTGCTACAGGGCATCAGTGATGAAGCTGACCGAAAGGCGGCCAGGCTTACGACGAAGGGTGAAAAGGAGGCCGCATTCTACGGGAATGGCGGCAAGAAGCCGAAGAAGAATGTCGAGTGCTATAATTGTCATAAAAAAGGGCACATGGCACGGGATTGTTGGGCGAAAGGGGGAGCGAAGGAAGGCCACAACCCACATAGGAAGGGTCAAGGCAAAGCGAACACCGCAAAGACAGAAGCAGAACCGGATTTTGATGCCGCATGGATGGCGGCACAACATTGGCCGGAGGACGACATCGAGGTTGATGAACTTGATGAAGATTTGATGGAATGGGACTCAGACGACGAATATGCAGATTTACCGCCTCTTCAGGACATGTCAGACAGTGACGACGAGACTGAGGAACCCGAGGAGGACGAGGAAATCGAACACGAGGCAACATCACTTACCTCAAATAGACTAGTTGCCGCCGCCGTCACCACCACACCGGAATATGAGATCGACATCTACGATTCCGGCGCCACACAACACATGACACCCTCCCGGCATCGTTTGACGAATTTTCGGGCTATTGAGCCGCGTGGAATCGTCGCTGCCGACAGCAAGAAATTTGAAGCTGTCGGCATGGGGGACATGCATGTTCAAGTCCCTAATGGCAAAAATAAATCAACAAGAGTCCTTGTGAAGGACGTCTTGTACGCACCGCAACTCGGCGTGACCCTCATATCAGTTGGTCGGATCACACAAGCCGGTTATGCACTCCAATTCCGAAATTCGGAGTGTAGAATTTTTGATGGCAAAAATCATCGCATCGGCACTATTCCCCTTATCCGCGGCCTCTATTGTGTCCAGACTCCCGTCTCTACACCACGGGCACACGTGGCAGATGACGCACCGTTGATTGCTACTCCCGAGGAACTGCACAGGTTAATGGGACACCTTCCTATTGATGCTGCAAAGAAACTCGTGAGAAATCAACTTGTGGATGGAATTGAACTGGACGAAACAACTCGCACCTCGGAAAACAATTGCAAGTCATGCCTGCATGGCAGGATGACCCGAAAACCGATTCCGAAGTCTGCCGAGCGCGAGGCAAAAGGGGAAATTGGTGATGAAATACATACCGATGTTTGGGGACCAGCAACAATCAAGACGCCGCAGCATAAGCGGTATTATGTCTCATTCACGGACGAGGCATCACGTTACACAGCCATTGTCTTGATGCACACAAAGGACGAGACATGGGAAGCCTTCAAAAATCTTGACGCGCGCTGGGAGAAAGAACACGGGATCAAAATCAAAATCCTACATTCGGACAACGGCGGTGAATACAAAAGTCATGAATTCAATGAATACCTTGGCAGCAAGGGTATTCAACGCCGCTTGACTGTCCATGACACCCCTGAACATAACGGAGTTGCCGAGAGACTCAACCGCACGCTTTTGGAAAAGGTGCGCGCAATGTTACACGCCGCGGGTTTACCATCAAACCTGTGGGGCGAAGCATTGAAGCACGCAGTCTGGTTGAAAAATAGGACATCTACAAAGGCATTAGGTGGACGTACCCCATATGAAGTCTTTTACAAGACTAAACCGGACTTACGCAACATCCATGAGTGGGGTTGCAAAGTCACGGTTCATGTGGAGGACGGATCAAAACTTGATGGCCGGGCCCGCGAAGGCAGATGGGTCGGTTACGACTTGGAAAGCATCGATGGGCATCGCATTTATTACCCCGACAGCCGGTCTATTCGCGTCGAACGCAGTGTAAAGTTCCCAGAGGTCAGAAGAAGTGGTGGAATTTACAGAGTGCTGAATGAGGGGGAGAAGGACGAAATTAGGGCCGAAGAAAATTCAAAAAGCATCCAGCACGCACCTAGTACAACTCCAGACTCTGCATCAGCCCCTCCTCGTCCCCTGACACCACCATCTCCGCTCACCACACCACCATCTACGCCATCCCGGAATTCTTCCAGGGAAAGATCAGTTGCTCCGCGTGACATCAGCAGCGCAATTGATCCAAAGAATATTATTGAAGGATCTAGAACACGTCGTTCAGCCCATGGTGCGTACACCGAAGGCGATCACTTACCGCTGAGTTACCTCCTCAGCACAGAATTCGCTTATTCAGGTATTGCAGACATGTCAGACTCACCTACGGTTGAGGAGGCTATGAAGCGATCTGATTGGCCGCAATTTAAGGCGGCGATGGACGTGGAAATGGAGGCGATGAACAGGACCGGCACATTCGGAAACGGACTTGTGCCGAGACCGATCAACCGGAACGTTGTCGGATCAAAATGGGCGCTTCGCATCAAACGCAAAGTAGGGCTCTGTTTATAAGTCCGGTTTGTAAACATTGTTTTAAACACCTGTTTATAAACCCAGTTTATAATGGTCGGGGCCAAAGTGCCGGTTTTTAATTCACAGTGGCTGTGTCTCAGGAGGGTCAAGTCGACTGGAATGAGACAACAAATTAGATAAAATCAAGTGAAAAACAGCTCATTTGCCCACCAGGATCAGGTCATGAAAGCCTGAACTTGGTTTGAGGTAAATTTGTCGGCAATACAGTCTGAAATACCCCCCCCGTGCTGACCCCAAAACCATTTGTTTTGCAGGCGAGGATACAAATCCGAGTTGCAAGGCCTCCTTTCCACTGCAGGGACTCCAGGGACTCCGGGAGACCAAATTTGAGCAAAAATATAGCCAAAATCACGCAGAAACACCGTTCTTCAGCCTTTTTAGGCCAGGGTTTATAAACACGTTTATAAACACCTTGTTTACAAACCTAAAATTAAAAACTGTTTATAATGCTCCCCAGAATTATAAACAGAGCCCTAACGCAAAGCAAACAGCGAGATTGACAAATACACAGCTCGGCTCGTTGTGCGAGGCTTTACACAAGTGCAAGGTGTTGATTACTTCGAAACCTTCTCACCTACTGCCAAGCTATCCTCCCTCAGGACAATTTTGTCCATTGCAACGCGGTTTGATTGGGACATTAAAGTCTTTGATTATTCCGCGGCATTTCTTAATGGGGAATTTACTCCAGACGAAGAGATTTACATGGAGCAGGCACCACATTACACAAACGGAAATTCCCAGGAGGTCATTCGACTTCACCGTACAATTTACGGACTTAAACAATCCAGCCGAAAATGGTACGAGAAACTTACTACATCACTCGGCACCCTCGGCATCCATCCTCTCCGTTCCGACCATGCAGTTTACCGCCTAATTCGAGGCAACACGTTCGCACTGATGGCTATCCATATTGACGACAGCACCATCACCGGGAATTCTCCCGCATTGATCGACGAAGTCCAAGACGAGATCGGGCGTATATTCAAAATTACGCTACTCGGACCCATCAATTGGTTGCTTGGCATGGAAGTCACTCGGGACCGTGCCAAGAAGACACTCGCACTATCCCAAACCACTTACATCGACTCGCTTCTACGGAAGTTTAATATGGAAGACTGCAAGGCAGTTTCCGTACCTCTAGATCCCACGGTTCAACTGACTCGTGATCAATGTCCCACCACCTCAGAGACAATGGCCGAGATGCGGAACATCCCTTATCGCGAACTAATTGGCGGACTTGTCTGGCTATCTACAGCCACACGACCAGACTTAGCATTTGCTGTCTGTGTCTTATCTCGCTTTGTTGACAATCCCGGACTCCCACACTGGAACGCGGCCAAACGAGTACTCCAATATTTGAAGGGTACATGAACTCACGCACTTACCTACGGCGCCGCTGATCCAACACTTGGAATGGACATTTTTGCCGACGCCGATGGCATGACACTTGATAACCGAAAAGCCGTTTCGGGCTATGTGTTCATCCTCAACGGCGCCGCAGTGTCCTGGTCATCCAAACAACAAGAAATTGTCTCCTTATCAACCACGGAGGCAGAATATATCGCACTCACCTACAGTGCGAAAGAAGCCATTTGGTTTCGCATTTTTATTTCCGAACTCTTTGGTCCCATCACATTCCCCATGATCATCTACAACGACAATCAGGCCATGCCGAACTTGGACAATTTCACGCACGTACCAAACCTATCGACATCAGATATCACTTCATTCGCGAGAAGATCGACAACGGCACCCTTGAAGTCATTTATTGCCCCACAGCTGAAATGACGGCCGACGTTCTCACGAAGGCACTTGCCGCGTTCAAGTTCAAACCGTTGATCCAAGCCCTTGGATTGATTTCGGCTTGAGGGGGAGTGTTGGAATATTTCCTATTCAACAAGCCGAAGTGCCGAAGCGCTCTGGCTCGGATCATGAATAAGCGCCTCGGGCGCTTCACTTCTAGTATTTTCTCCCCGGACATTTCTTACTCAGTACTCTACCAATATGTAGAACATTCTAGTTATCTTGAGTAGTATAAAAGCCCTCGTAATTTTCGTACTCAATCATCATTCTCTATTCTTACTTCGTCCTCAAATTCGTTCTAGCTGCTAAAACTGACTACCGCATTCCAGGCCCAGCATCTTGGACTGTGATTTCATATGAATAGGACGCACTGGATTCCCACTGACAGGAATCATCCATCGACATGTTACACCCATATGTACACTGCGTCGACTTTCCCTGATGCTTCATTTATGGGTCTAAGAATGTGATGCGGCGTCATGAGTTTGTTGTATATCTTCGAAGTCTTTAAATGTGTCTGCCTGGCACATTCAAGGCGGCCCACCGTTCTCGATGGATGTTCTTTATACCACCACTTGCATTTATTTAGCAATCCTGTTTGTACCGGGGTTCACTGTGAAAAGGAGGACGGAGATTTAAATCTTGCCGGGTTGAGTTCAAAAGGAAAGTGGCGCTGAACACCGAATGGAATGGTCGGGCACTTCCAGACCTCTCGCAATTTGGTGCGATGTGTCTGGGCTTCCTTAATCGAGTCTCAAAAAGAATCCTGGGACGTCAGCGACTCAGCCGTCCGTAACCCAACTCCGAATCGACTCACTGGATCTCATTCCCTCGTTTACCTCCCTTTAGAATTGGTTCATTCACACTCCTGTCGTGTCTTTTGAATTACCTAATCTTCACCAAATCAACCACACCAAAAAAAATAATCTGAGACTACCGTGTACTTACAATTAACTTCGAATCGAACGGGTGCGTCTTCCTGTCGCGAGCCTGGGAAATTGTGGACAGGTCGTGTCCTACGTATCCCTGTTGTATTTTAATTTACTTTACATAACGTTCGAACATTCGCTTATATTTTGGTTGAAAGAACGTTCTTTCAACCGTGGGAACGTCAGTCCCACGTGTCATGCACGGACCAGCCCCACAATCTACCCCGAGTCGCGCCTCAACGATGCGCCCGTTGTGCCAGTGTTGCGCCATCTGCTTGCTTGCAACCAGGGAGTTGAGTCGAGTCAAGAAAAAACAAAGCAAAGTGCGGTTTTATCCAGTCCCTACTGGAATCGGGGCGCATGTGCACGATTGTGCATTGCCGGGTCTCATTTCCGACCCCTCACTGCACATCATACGTTCAACTGGAAACGTTTGTTTCGAAACTCGTACATGCAAAAATTGAGACTAAACTATTTTCTTCTTCTTCGCTTTTCATTCCCCACGATGATCGACTGCCGCTTGCTGCTTGGGTTATTTGATTTGAAAGACTAGGTGTGATTTGAGTGCAGGTCTATTGTCTTGGATTAGCATTCCGTTTTTGGAAAGACAAGACCGGGGAAACAGGTGGATAGAATAGGAAACGAAGATAGGGGGTCGGATGCAAGAAGGCGAAAGGAAAAAGACACTCACGCACTACGGCAACGTTGACCAATTAGAGTTTGGAGTGCTCGAGATAGCGCTTCTCGGCCTCGTCAAAGTTGATCACGTTCCAGATGGCGTTGAGATACTATAGTGGGGCGAGCGTCAGTCAGGATGGGTGCTATCCAACAATAATAACGAGATAAAGTTGAGGAACGGGGATGGCAACCGAGGTAACGTTAGTCGAAGAGCGATTCGGCAAGCAGAACCGATCAATGGCGCAAAGCCGGTGACAAACGGAGAGATGACGTAGGGGACGGGGAGCGAATACAGTGGAAGCGAAGAAACGCACATCGGGCTTGACGTTGAGGTACTGGAGGTAGAACGCATGCTCCCAGATGTCGACACCGATGAGGGGAACGTGGGTGAGGAGCGGGTCCTGGTTCGCCGTGGTGATGATCTCGAGGCGCTTGGTCGTCGGGTTAAGACCCTACGAGCGGGGTTAGCAGATATAAACGATAGCGGAGGTAAGGATGCAGAACGCACGAGCCAGCCCCAACCCGAGCCCTGGATACTGAGCGTCGCGGCGTTGAACTCCTTCTTGAGGTTGTCGAGTCCGCCGAAGTCCTTGTCGATGGCCTGCTTGAGCGGGCCGTCTTTGAGGACACCACCGTTCCCGCCCTTGCTGGAGGAGGGCGCCAGATTCTTCCAGAAGAGTGAGTGGTTGATGTGGCCTAATCGATGCGATAGCGATAAGCATTTGCACCCCAGAATAGTACCAAAATGCATAGAAACAGAAGGGGAGAAGAAGAGAGGACGACTCACCACCGCCGTTGAACTTGAGAGCAGCCTGGAGGGCGATGCGCTCCTTAGGAGTGCCTGCCTTGGCGTAGGACTGCTCAGCGGCATTGAGGGCGTTGACATAGGTCTGGTGGTGCTTGGTGTGGTGAAGGGTCATGATCTGCTTGGAAATGTACGGCTCGAGGCCATCGTACGCGTAGGGGAGATCGGGCAGAGTGTTGGACATGGTGGTAACGAGCTGAGTAACGATTAGGTCATATCATCCGAGCACGCAACTATTTAACGTGATCGGCTACTCCCGAATCAAATACGCAACAACAGTTCAAGTTCAACTTTGGATTGACGTCGGTCAAGGGATTGAATACAAACAGGCGGCGGCGTTGGCGTTGACAGAATCTCTAGTTGGACTTCTTACTCCAGAAACCAAATGAGGGTGCATAATAAATAGAAACTTTCCATGAGGCTTAGACTTAGTCTTTCCTCGAGCTTCTGTCTCAATCTTACAATAGCCAACCGGTGAGTCTGGGGTCTGGGTCTTGAATTTAGTTCAGAACCTTTCCGCCGGATTGAATTGAGCGTTCAGATACACTGACATTGAGCAAAGTTGCACCCCATCCGAAGTTGAATGTATTTATGTTTTTCTGACAGTAGCTCTGAACCGCGGATTTGGGGACGAAAGTTAAGTTCCTACTCGAGCAACCAAGAACGCTACACGAAGGCAAGGTCCGAGTACTGAATATGAAGACCCGGTGGGTCTTGGTGTGTCCGTACTATGGTTGCGGCGTTTAGAATTTCATCGCGGGGAATCCTGTTCGATTCGGGGCCCAGTCATACTGAAGTGACTGCTGTCTTTTTATTTCAGCTCAGCGCTTACTTTTGGTTTTAGTTTCCATTCAGTTGACTGATACGAATTCAAGGTCCTTCTATGAGTATGAATACCCGGCGGCATTGGATGTATATCCCCCAGTAATTTGGCGGTGTTGTGCAAGTGGAAGCCCGTTCGATTCGGGGTCGGGTAATGAACGGATTGTCGATGTTTTTGTTGTCATCCTTGTCGGATTTGTTCGACTCTCAACTCGAATGAATGAACCACGAAAAACAGTACTCTTCTTGATTTATGCGGTGTTCATTGATTCAACAACAGTAGCATAAGAGAAATTATCAGGAATCTTTCCGGTCGGATCGAAAGCCTCATACGAGCTCAACGTCTCTTTACTGAGTATCAACATCCGGCGGCATTGGCCAAGCGACGTTCATTGCTGCTTTACATATATGTAGTCAAGTGGAAACTCGGCCGTTCAATTCGAGGTTGGCCCGTAAATTGCGATCGTTTGAGTTCGGATATCGATTAATCATGCATTTGAATCACATCGAATTTTCAGAATACTGACTTTATCTAGTCTTCGTGTGTGTATCTCCCAATCACGGGCTGGGGTTGTGATTCTCAGAAGTGCTTCCACTCAGGCGGCCAAAAGATTTTACTAGCGAACTCAGGGTTCTTATACCTGAACATTGAGTACCGAAATTAAGCCCCGGTGCAGCCTCAGAGTTTCGAAGCTCTCTTTGTTAAGTGGAATCCCGTTCGATTCGGGGTCGGGTCATAACCACACTATTGCGCTTTTTTTTTCTCGTGTTCCAATTTTCAAAGAATGAAAGTCGCTTTCCGTACTCATTCGCAAAGCTGTTCAGCCACCGAATTGCCTCACCCCTAACCCGGTCATTCGTCCACTTCCACTAATTTTGTAGTCTCTCCTGGACAGATCGCCGGACGCTTCAATTATACTATATGATCTCGTACCTCAACTGTATTGAACGTGCGTTATTTTGGCCTACCAATCACGAAAATTAGAATCATTTTCCACACTCAAACGGCTAAAAAAGACCTTCCGGATGAACCCTAGATCCAGGTAGAGACTAGCAAGACCCGGCGGCAATGGGTGCATCCGCATGAAGTTAAATTGCCCTAGGTGGAATCCGTTCGATTCGGGCTGGGTTATATGACCACAGTGTTGTGCTTTTTTCTGTCGCTGCTCGATTAGAGAGCTTTCGCTAAGCCGCAATGTATCAAATAACTGCTCCGCTTCGCGTCTAATTTGGAATCCTTTGAAAATCCTTTGATCGGAAAATTCCATAGACTACATTGCTGAATCTTGAGCGGAATTGGGCGCGTACCAAACTCATAGGCCGGAAGCTAGAAGGTCTCCTCATTCATTTGCAGGACCATACTTAGGGGTTCGGACATAACGGGCCGGGGCATCAATCGGTAACTTTGACACCTCATCCAAATCAACTCGCACAACCGCAAACACAGTACAATACATCCTCCTCCGACTCCAGCAAACACCCAAGAAACCTTTACATATCTAGGATTCTAACAGCACTTGTCGTTCCTCACTGGCAGCGCCCTTCTACTTGTACACAACTTCAGCCCCAATTCAATCCCCCAACTTCAAGGTCCTCCGACCAAGTCTTAGCCTCTGATCTTCAGGTCGCTCAGCGCTGAATTCTAAAACCCGCTAACACTGCCCGCGGCCATGCTCGGAACAAGCTGAAGCCTCCCCGCGCCAGCTTCTTTGGACTGGTTCTAATAGGGTTTGATACGGTCAATTACTCGGGTCCATATTTTCATTAGATCGGTCGACCCAGCGCTGTCCCAAAACTTAGAGTGCCTGAGTCAGACAGCTCTTTGATTCCACAATTGATTGCAAACGCGACTCTGGGTGTCGGTGTCGGGAATTACACGCAAGGATCATCATCATCGGGCTCTTATCGGTGACGGTGCGAACCGAGGTATTTGTTCAATGAATTCTTATGAAACGAGCGCAGCTGAAACTCGACATATACACGGAGGAGGATACGGTCTCTCCCACTCATTCCGCGACATCCATGACACAGCGAGGCCCTGTCAATATCGTATGCTGCAAATTTCCCCGAGCCGTTGCGACTGATCATTCTGGCACGTAAAATAATCTGCTCGGTGTTTGTCAAACTCACTAGGCTTTAGTGGGTACGAAAGGAATTTGCAAGATTATAATTATTTGATGTCCCGCGGTCATTTTGCGGTCAGCGTGGTGCCATTTTCCTCAGACCTGGATACATGGGTCGGCATCCCTGGGCCAATTCAAGCTGCCAAGCTCGGGCCGCCCTGACGGTCCATCCGGCTTTCTACTATGACAGTAATCCGCCATTCACCAGATGGTCCTGTTTTGAACTTTCCTCCAAGTATGGAATGACAACGGAACTAATCGGAATGAACCAGACCTCTCAAAGGGCAAACTCAGCGCCAGCGAGAACAGTGAGAGGCGCCGACTCAATTCGGAGCAAGTATGTGCTAACCCTTGCGACAGGTTGCCCTTACTTCAATCAAACAGGTCCAAAAAGGTTCTGTTGGTTCGTCGCTCCGATTAGCGTCCGAGGTTTGAACCGCCCTGGAGGACATAACCTTACTTATAAAAGCCAGACCAGGGGAAAAGTTCCACTCTACTCTATTCCATTCTTCTATTCTTCCATCCTTCGACCTCAAATTCGCTTCATCTCCTCCTTCACAATCCACTTCATTCCATTCCACGGGCACGATGATCCTGTCCCTAGTTTGTTTTTACCTTTCTGCGCTTTCGGGAGCGAGGGCTGCGGTTGTGAGCACCAAATCCCATTTTGCATTATATGTACCATCGCTCATTGATACTCTTTCCAGGGCCCCACAACCAGCCTAGAAATTGTCAATAAGCGCATCGCTCCAGACGGATATTCGCGCTCGTACGTCACACGACGCCACTTGAGATTCCCAACTAATAGATTGAAAAAATGAAGGGCGGTTCTCGCGGGCGGTACATTCCCCGGCCCTCTCATCAAGGGGAATAAAGTGCGCACTGAGTCCGGGCGTCGGGTCTCTCTGACGGTTGTTATTTAGGGAGACCGTTTCCTGATCAATGTCGAGGACATGCTGACGGATCACAGTATGGTGACGGACACCAGCATCGTACGTATCGTGTTCTCTCTCAATCAAATCGTGCGAGCGATATGAATCAATTCCACTCTCAGCACTGGCACGGCTTGTTTCAGAAAGGCACCAACTGGGCTGACGGCCCAGCCTGGGTTACACGTTAGTTTGTTTTTCTTCCCCTAACTGTGTTGTCGATATGTCTGCTGACATGGATGTATGTAGAGTGTCCAATCATTCCCGGGCATTCTTTTTTGTACAACTTCCAGGTTCCGTAAGTGGTGTTATCGATGCGCAACGCTGGTTCTGAATGCATTTCATCCAGGGATCAAGCGGGAACCTTTTGGTATCATAGCCATTTATGTGCGCATTCATTTTTCATCACCTATACCGAGTTTGATTGTATCTAGCCACTCAATATTGTGATGGATTGCGCGGCCCGTTGGTAGGCAAGTGGTCCGCTCGTCCAACGTAGCGAGCACACGTTGACCCACTCACAGTTTACGACCCCAACGACCCGGCGAAGCATCTTTATGGTCGGTAATTGTTCCCCTTCATTCTCATTCTGTCTGATCTACAATTCCTCAGACGTTGACGACGGTGAATACCAAAGCAACCCTTCAATGTGGGTACTGACGATAGAGCAGAATTCACTGTAATCACCTTGTCCGACTGGTACCACTACCCAGCACCCCAGGCACCTGTGGGCGCGCCCGCAGTGTTAAATTCGACGCTGATCAACGGGCTGGGACGGTATCAAAATGGGGTATGTACATTCCTTGATTCTCAAAAGTGTAAGTTGTCTGAATTGTTTGCCTGTAGCCACTTTCCGACCTAGCGGTGATCAATGTTGATTATGGAAAGCGTTACCGGTAGATAAACACCTTTCATTTGCTGACCACAAACTAATTTCCGTATCAGGTTCCGCCTAGTGTCGATTTCATGCGACCCGAACTTCGTCTTCAGGTAAGCTGGTATATATCTTGTTTCGAACTCAGGACTCAGAATATCTTTCAGCATCGACGGACACTCGATGACAATTATTGAAGTCGACGGCGGTAATCATCAGCCACTCACGGTTGACTCGATTCAGATCTTCGGTACGTTTTCCTGACAGAAATACAGCCCACAATTAACGTACAATCCAGCCGGCCAGCGCTATTCGTTTGTTCTCAATGCCAATAAACCCGTCGCGAATTATTGGATCCGTGCGCAACCAACGCTTGCTGGGTCAAACCAGGGCTTTGTCAACGCGACCAACAGCGCGATTCTGCGATACTCGGGTGCCCCAAAGGTTGACCCAACCACCAACTCGTCGATCTCTCAACCATTAGTGGAGACGGCATTGCACCCACTCGTTCCGTCGAAGGTACCCGGCAAGCCTTTCCCCAGCGGCGCAGACGTCAACCTCTTGCTCGAAATCGGTCTGAACGGTACGAATTGGTTGATCAACGGCACGGTATGTACTTTCAGAAATGTCCCGACGACGAAGTATGTTCAGCTTTTTTTGACAGACGTTCACGGTTCCGAATGTTCCTGTACTTCTGCAGATCTTGTCGGGGAATCACAAGGCTCAGGATCTCATGCCGCAGAACAACATTTACGAGCTCGAGCCCAACCAGGTCGTTGAAGTGGCCTTACGTCTTCTTCCCGGCACCCCTGGTGGACCCGTGAGTTCGCCGATTCATTTCTATGCAAGCCGGTTTACCATATTATCCGAATCTAGCATCCTTTCCATCTCCACGGGGTGTGTATCTTCCCCAACACGTGTTGTCATCTACTGATTCTTCTACGTGTAGCACAACTTCTACGTGGTCCGCAGCGCCGGAAACGCGACTTACAACTGGGACAACCCGGTATGGGAATTTTCATCATCCTGTTCAATAGTATCAAATTGGCCAGGCTAACTGAGCTCTATACTTTCAGGTTATTCGAGACGTCGTGTCCACAGGAGACAGCACGGATCTAACAACGTTCCGGTGCTTCCCTCGCATTAGAGCTCGACCCGACAACTCACATTTTGTACTAGCTTCGTGACCGACAACGCCGGCCCTTGTATGTCCACGCAGTCAATAGTCCTCGAACCGACAGACTGATAGCATATCCAGGGTTCCTGCACTGTCACATTGACTGGCATCTCGACGGGTGAGGACTTGAACTCATTCAATCTAACTCCGATGATTATTAAATTGCCATACAGTGGGCTCGCAGTTGTGTTCGCAGAGAATGAAAGTGCCATTGCGCAGGAGGAACCACCTAGTAAACCTTTGATCATCTAGGTTGTTTTAGGCTGACGCGTGCATTTCCAGTCGCCTGGGACAATCTTTGCCCGACCTATAACCATACACAACAGTACTAATGGACGCAAACAATATGCATCCCCGAATTGCGCAGAGTATTCCTTCTTTTTTCATCTTGGGTTACAACGGTCGTTTGAACTAGCGTACACCGTGTCTATTTCTACAATATTTTGTTGTTAATATATTCGCCTATCATAGGTGCGGATGAGTGGCCATGAGTGGCCAGAGGCACTTTTAAGCGAAATAGAGATATTGTATTCGATATGATAAAATTTGCTTTTACGAAGTGTTCATCTGGTTTCAACCAGGGTTGAAAATGTGTGGCTACACCACAGACCCGACCAGAGTTCGGTTTGAGATCAATGATGAACGTCAATCGAGGTCAGTCATTGGGATCGAATCGATGGGGATTTGAGTTCAAAAGTGGCCTCAAATCGCGAATCAATTCGGGGCCGTTTTGAGGCTGACTTCAGTTTGAGTCCAGTAAGTGGACTCACGCCGAAGTCTTTTCTGAAGTCTTGGTGTAATTTATTCCAGACCACGGCTATCTCTTATCTGATACAAATCGCCGCAATATTGAAACCATTCGAAAATCGTATAGGACTGAAAGAAATCATATATTTGGATTATACATTGCGTGTTTACGACTCGTCCACCACTTCCCTCGCTGCACCAGATCCCCCATCGCTTGGTTCTTCTTCGCCTTGTCCTGGCTCACCCTCCGGAATTTGGTTGCCGTCGTTTGACACCCTGTCGCGTGTGTCATCTTCTGAGTCTGTCGTGATGCGCTTGCGCTTCTTGTTCCTGCCTTTCTGCTTTGGGAGGCGTTTGACCTGAGGGGCGACCCTGTACAGCTCCCGAAGCCATTGGGGGCAGTTGAAGTTCGGGTCGGTGAAGGACTTGATTGTATACTCGGTCGTCGCGGGATTGCCGAAGTCCTTGATATCGTCCTCGTAAAGACCTTCCATTAGACTGTACAGGAAAATAAGACTGGATAGGACATTGGATTGGAAAGGTTGGAAAGAGCACTCACTCGACATTCATTGGATTGGAAAGGTTGGAAAGAGCACTCACTCGACAAAGGCCTCGGAGCCCCCTCCACGGAATTCTTCCATCTCATCGTCAACTTTCCCCCAGAACGCATTGGCATTGTGATTGAGTCCGATGTGCCGACGCTGGAAAGATGTAATATAATCATGAGCGAAAAGAGAAATATGACACTCACCAGCAGTGCAAGGCGCATGTAGAGACCGAGGGTGTGAGGGACATGATGTGAATGAGCGTGTGAAAGGAGCTCTGCCGCCAGTTCCGCAACGTTGAGACGCGCATTCTCGATGATCTGGATCAAGATATGAGGCATTTTATCAAATAACGCAGTGAAAATCGGGGCACCTTCTTCTTCATTGCATACCGTGCTTGAGAAATTTCTTCGCTAAGCCAAGTAACCAGCTCGTCGACATGGACACTATCTGGATTTGGGAGATCAGGCGTATTCGCAGCGCGCATTGCGAGCTAAATGTTGCACATGGTAAGGATCACCGAAGCTGAATGAACAGAATTCTCACCAGGATCGCATCCCCCAATGTCCCTGCATACAGCTGGATATTGGGAAGCAGGAGAAAGGAGTGGATGTTACGTCGAGAAGCCTTCTATAAAACTCAAGGATTTAGGACCAGCCTGCAGACACAAAAAACACGCACCTCAAGCGCACTGGATGGTGTCCATGACTCTGCAGTGTCTTGTGTGAGTTTGCTGAGCTGGTCACGGACTTGAAGCGTCCAAAGAGCTTGTAGTGTGTCGCGCTCGTCCTTGTTATTAGTAGTCTGGAAGATGAATGTGAGAAGTTGAGCAGCGATCGGCGTGGCAAAGCACTTACAACGAGATAAGTGCGGAAGTCGCTCTCGGTGGAAGGCCCGAGCTTCACCCGCTTCAGCTCACGTTCACCAAAGTTCTTGAGCTGCGTCATCGAGGTTCCCCGGACGCTGAGAGTGTTGGACAGCTGCGGGGTGGAACTGAGGCCAAAGAGCGGTGGCATCGGCTGAAGGCCCGATGTTGAAGGGAAGCCTGGGCTAGATGGCGTGCTTGGGATGGGGGGTGCATTCTGGCGCTCTTCTCTTCTGAGTCTGGCGCGTTCAAGGAGGTCTTTGGTTGAGGGAGGCATGAGAGATGAAGGGAAGACGAAAGAAACAGTTGTGACAGTGTCACACACGTGATCGCGACTTTGAAGCAAACGCGCACAGAGGTGGCAAATTATTGGCTAACATGCCTCGAGCAGCTTGGGAACCTCCCGCAGGTGAGGCTACACACCTCGGAAAAATGCTGGTGGTCAGGTATTGACACGGGTCACAGAATTAATTCCATACCTCCAATATTCACAAGACAGAAAACAAGTCCGCTGTAACGTCTGCCATGGGACATCGGGAGCCGGCCTTGGTCGACATGGGATTGATTCAAAGTCGCTGAAATCTCACCTTGCTTGCGCATCACACCAAACTGGCTGGCAAAATCATTTGGAGCGCGAACAAACGCGTGCCGCCAATCTTGAGGAGCTCGCCAAAGTATCAAATGCACCAGCGGTGTCTGTATTTCCCGAATTTGACGTTCCCACTCCATCCTATCCACCTCCGATGTTCGAAGCCGCAGAACCAGATCATAGATTGGACTTTCCTGTATATCATCGCGTTTTCGGCACTGAGGAACTGGTGCAAGAGCTTGGGGCAGCCTCGGAGGAAGAGGAATTCACTGTGGCAGAAAAACAGTCAAATCTTCGGCAGCAGTACGAGGAAATGCTCTTGGATGCATACCAGGCGGATCATTTGGAAAAGGAGGACGGTGTTGATGACCAGTTTGTGGGCGACGAAATGCCAAAAAACTCCGACAACGTTGATGGAGACGACGAAGATGAGCAATGCTTCGATCTGTCAGCCCTCCCCTCGTCTGCATATTATCCCTATCCAAGCAAAGCGGTAAGCTTGTACCTCCAGTTTTGACCAGCCGTTCTTACTCTGAATCCAGGCCATGCTCCTCGACATAATGGACAATTTTCCACGCTGTCGTTTCACAAGCACGCAGATGTCGTTGATAATCCAGTTTGCAAAAGATCTTGGGGTCCCCAACGTCCCGTCGATTAAAGCTCTGCGGAACATTCAGCAGTCTCTTCAATCAAATTGTGGGACGTCACCTACAAGAGTAGAATCGATGCAGGGAAATATCTTCTATATGAATGATATCTGCGAGACCATAGCCCGTGATCTGGCCAACCCACTTGTCGCACCTCATATGCATTTCTACCCAGAGGAGACAAGTGGGCCGATTTCGGAGGTCTTCCAAGCAGAAAGGTGGACGGAATACGCACCAGAGCAGCTCACACCCATGTTCACTAAGGGCCGGCGGAGATTTTGGATCAACGAGATTACGCAGCTCGAGGATGGGACTTTCATTGTCCCACAACTCCTGGTTGTACGAGATGATGGCTTGGAAGCGGATGGTTTCGAGGCCACACAAACTGCCGATGGGCGATGGAAGCTCCATACCGAGGACCTGGTGTCAAGAAAAGCCTGCGAATTCGATCGCACTTACGACGAAATTGTTGACGAGTTTGGAAATTTGACTTGGATGGACGACTCACAGGTTCCCAAAATGCCGAATCACATGCGAACACTCGTTGACGACGATGAGGACCTGTTTGTTATCATGGTCTCTCCTTGGGCAGACGACGTCTCTGGGAATAAATCGAAACAATATAACAAGCACATGAATATGTATAGTGGAAACGGTTGCCTGCCTGGACGCCTGCTTCAGCAAGAGTTCCACATCCATTTCATCTCCTCCTCACCTCATGCATCATCTGCGGAACAATTTGCAGCGTTCCGTGATCATGTCAAAAGCACGGAAACCAAGCCCGTTAAAGCGTATAATGCGGCGACGAAACGGAAGTGCCGATGTATCATTCGGGTCCCGGGACTTCCTGCGGATAATCCACAGCAGTCGGAAGAAGCTTCGCATATGGGGAGTAATGCTAATCACCCCTGTCGGAAATGTCATTGGGGTGGTACGACCAAGGAGAAGGAGACAGACCAGTTATACCACGAATGCCATTTGGCTGGGGCTCTACGAAGCGCAGAGGAGATCCGGACGAACCTCCAGAGGCAACTGGAGTTGGCAATGCGCGGAGATGCCAAAGGTGTCGAGAATCTGCAACGGGCGACAGGAACAAAGGACAAAATCGCACAATATTGGATCGAACGGCTGTTCCTTAAATTTCAGGAACTGAAAGCAGAAAGCCAGAGACGAACCGTGGATGACCTTGCCGCGGACGTGCTGCAGTGGTTTTCGGAGCAGCCTGGGGACAAAATGAATCCTCTCCTTGATATCGCCGGGCTTGACCCATCCCAAGATACTCCTCTCGAGTTACTCCACACGATCCTGTTGGGTGTGATCAAATACATATGGCACCACATGAATACGGAAAAATGGTCGGATCCTGACCGACATCTCCTCGCAATTCGTCTTCAGTCCACGGATATCACCGGATTAACCGTGCCTCCCATCCGAGCTGCATACATGATTCAGTACAAGAATAATCTCATCGGGAAACACTTCAAAACCTTAATGCAGACCCTCGCATTCCACGTCCATGAAATCTCAACACCCGAGCAGTTCACACTGATCAAGGCCGCTGCCGAGTTATGCGCAAGACTTTGGGTCTCCGAAATTGACGACATGGACGAATATCTCGCGCAGGTCGAAATCGCTGTGGCCAACCTTCTCGATGCCTTTGACGCCGTCGATCCTTTGCAAATTCTGACAAAGATCAAGCTTCATTTGCTTGCACATACCATGTCTGACATTCGACGGTTCGGCCCGTTGATTCGGTCATCCACCGAGATCTACGAGGCGTTTAACGCAGTGTTTCGACAATGCTCAGTATACAGCAATCACCTTGCCCCAAGTCGTGACATTGCACGAAAATTCGCCTCTATGGCCCGTGTCAAGCATGTCTTGTCGGGCGGATACTGGTGGGACTCACATTTGAAGCAGTGGGTTCGGGCAGGAGAAGCTGTTCTGGCTGTCCTCCAGACTGATCGTGGAGTCCAACGTCATCTGGGCTGGGTTTCGCCGACTGTTGTTGTTCCTGGAAAAGTGGAACCGAAACCATTGAGAAAGAACCCCGTTGTAGAATGGCAGAAGTCGGCAGCGTTCAAGGAATGGAGCGCAGAAAATGGGAGCGCACCGCAACCACAGAGTCTCTGGCGATTTGGCCGTTGTCTTTCTGCACAGAGTGGGGATATGGTAACAATCAATGATTGGGTGGTCGGCCAAGATCTCCAAGGACGTACCATTTTCGGGCGGATACATGAGCTGCTCACAGCTGACAAGACGGCATTCGTGACACTGGAACGGTTCATTTGCAATCAAGAACCACATCAGGACTTCTCCTGGCCAGTCTTGCGTCGCCCTAATGGACCCGAGATTGTGCAAGGCGTTCGATCGTTCCTCGTTCTTCCATCCAAATGCATCCAATTCATTATATCAGTCCAGCATGACTGCCGGATGGGAAACTGTCAACCTGCTGTGGTTGGCAAAGAAAGACAGGAACGTGAAGAGACAAACCGACAGAAGAGCTTGATCAAACATATCGATGATGACCATTTCATCATTAATATGGGTGGCCTTCACAATTTCACCAGACTCTGTCGTGTGCTACCACCCGAATTAACTCGACTGGAGCCACTGTTCCCAGAACGTAACGAATTTCACTACAAAGTTGCACGACAGGCAAGAGCCGGTAGAGATGCTCGTCGCAGGAAGACAGCAGCCAAGCGTCGTCACAATGCAGAGGCCAAAAAAAGAGAAGCAACAGAGGCTGATCGAGTCGCCCGAGAAGCTGAGCAGGCGGCGAGCGAAGGGCGAGACCTGGATGAAAGTGATGCCAGCGACCAAGATGACGGACCAGAGTCAGAGGATGAGCCAGACGGCGATGGGGACGTTGTCATGGATGATGGAGAACATCCTCCGGCACAGGTACAGAGAGGAAGGAAGCGGAAACGGAGATGAGCGCTGAGCACTTGTGTGTGTGCCAAGTCGAGATCATGAGAATTTGATGGGAAGCAAACTTGTGCCGCCGCTCGGCGAGTACGGGTACTTTAGTATATTCTTGAGGCAGGGGTCTGCCGATGGTAATGACCCTATCATCCGTGTCCTTACTGGAAACACTGTGTACCTGATTTTCCCCTTATTTTATTGAAACCCCCTCCTCTCTGAATGGCATTAGGCCTTCGCGCAGATGTGGCAGTATTTGGCTGCACCTTCGATTTGCTGCCGTTGCTCGGCTGGATAATGAACAATAATCGTAATATATAAGATATATAATACAGTATATACATTGTCTTGATACGAACTCAAGTCAAGCACTGGGACTGAGATCTCTAGAGAGGCCAATGTGACTTGAAATTGAGGCCAAAATGAGATATAGAGCGTGATTCCACATAGCCTTCGAAATGAGAACAAATTGAGGTTGGGTAACGAGATCGTCTTGAACTCTGACCGTGAAGTCTCGCTGGTGTCAGGCCAGGTTGGTGGTGTAATTGTGTCGGATCGATCGGCACACGATGCCATAATGTGTCGTCTTCCTCCCAGGGGCCAGCTTGTGTGAGATTGCTTCGCTCGTGCCGCAATATTCCCAGCTCTGTGAGATTACTGTTCAAGCGACTATGATTTACCCTGGACAGTCAACTCCCAGGATGCGGATGTAATCTTTCAATCTCTTTCAATCCTGTGACGGCATTCTTTCCGGTATTCACCGTCCCAACCCTCAAACAAACACCGAAGGTTTCCCGCCGCCGGAGATCTCAAACAAGGGCGAGATCGTTCCACGAATCCTCCACCTCTGTGATTAGTCTTGGGGTTCTGCGTCAACTGTGGGAGCTATTTATATCCAACGGAATAAGAATAGCCCTGTGCCGAATCAACCGATATCCATTGCTACACGTGATCGCGGATCCAACATGCCGAACTTCGGCATTCGGATTCTCGTCCGACTCGCCAGATTCTCAGTCTCCACATCATGCACGCACCTTCCTATCCCTTCCCTTTACCCACTCCATGTCTGTTGTCCAAGACGCAGAACCGCTGGGCACTCCCCACAGCGCGGCAGGAAACGCCACTCCTCGAGGCCAGCTCGAACTCACAGACCAAACCAATAGACTGCCATTCAGAAGGCTACTTCCCATTTTTCTTGGGCTGGCGTTGTGTGTCGTGGTGTCTACTCTCGATTCCGTGATTGTGGCCACCGCATTGCCGACAATATCCTCAGCATTTCGGGCAGGGTCCACCATCTCATGGGTGCCTTCGGCTTATCTCTTGACCTCGACATCGTTTCAACCACTGTATGGACGGTATGAACGCACCTTGGGCGATATGAGTCTAGGATTGATTCACGGCGCAGATTCTCCGACATTTTCGGCCGCAAAAGCGCATTGTGTCTCGCCATGGCGTTATTCATGGTTCGTGCTCTGCCGCGCTCACTTTATCAAACAACCTGAAGTCTCAACCTTATCAGGTTGGAAATCTGATTGCTGGATTTTCGAAGACTATCGTTCAATTGATTGTCTTTCGAGGGTTTGTCCCTTATTACGCTCCACGCCGTCATGTTTCTCACCGGCATACAGTGTCGCAGGAGCAGGTGGAGGTGGTTTAGTTAGCATGATGCAAATCGTCGTTTCAGACATCGTCAGTCTCCGCGAGAGGTACGTAGCTCGATGCCACATCCAGAGAGAACGCTCTCACGGATAACTGTAGAGGAAAATACCAGGGAATTATTGGAGGAGGTACTGTATGATGTCCGCAGCCGCCACAAACATTTCTTACGATATCTGTGCAGTTGTTGCGATTGGGTATGCAATCGGCCCTGTTATCGGCGGAGCATTGTCCCAGAGCGTCGGATGGCGTGTACGTTGGTCGGTCGGCCGATGTTTCCGTTTGTTGACTTCCTTCAGTGGTGTGTTTGGGTCACCCTCCCCGTGTCCTTCGTCGCGACATGCGTGGTTGTATTCATTTTACCTTTGAAGCCAGTCGAGGGTGACATTCGCCGGTAATATCGTCGGATTCTGGACACAGAGTGACATGCTCAGCTGACCCTCAAACAGTAAACTGCTTGCGGTCGATTATGTCGGGACACTGTTGACTCTTGCAGGTTGCACCCTTTTGATGTTACCCCTTATATGGGTGAGTTGTTTCTTTCGATGTCCATTGCCTACGTAACTCCGCTGCAGGGAGGTGTAATCTTTCCATGGAAGTCTTCCATCGTCCTTGCACCGCTCATGTCTGGGTTCATCGTGGTGGGTATATTCTGTTTCTGGGAGTGGAAAGGCGCACGACTCCCGATTGTTCCGAGTGCGTGTCCATTTCAAACTCTGTTGTTGTAAAGCTGAAATTGATTCCGAGCATAGTGTACATCTTCAAACATTCGACAGTGACGGGTGTCTTCATAACGATGTTTATCAAGTGAGTAACCTCCTCATAAGCATATACCCATCCAGCTTGACCTTTTCAGTGGCTTCGTGTTTTTCTCAACTCTGTATTATCTCCCGCAATTTTTCCAAGTCGCCCTCGGATATGACCCACTTCATGCCGGTACGTCTCAGGTCTTGCTTCATCGGCAGATCCTGATCGTGTCCCAGGGTTGTTTCTTATCCCAGTCCTCGTCATGCAGATCCTCTCAAGTTGGATCGCTGTCCGTAGTTCTCTTGGGCATAAGGTTTGAGCTCTAATTCAGTGATATCACAGGGCATGCTCGTGAGCCGCACGGGACACTATCGAGCAAGCATCTCGTCGTCACACTGTCCTTCCTTCTCGTTAGAACTCATTAACACAGATGATCATAAACTTGGGTTTCGCTGTCTGGTCCATTGCATGCGGCTGCATCTCCACTATTCGACCCGGGTCGCCCAAGGCCATCTTGGTGGTGTTCATGATGCTTGCGGGGATCGGTGCAGGTCAGGTAAATTCATTTCCTTCGCATCCTTTTTTGTGCAGTTTTACTAAAATTGGTTGGTAGACTATGCGTAAGCCCTGGGGAATTTTCGGAAGGATCTCGAATTGATACTAAAACTGCCTAGAAACGACAACAGTGGCCGTCCAAGCAAGCGTATCTCGACGCGATATGTCAGTGGTCACCGCATTTCGCAATGTATGCACCATTTCCATGTTCACCGTTCCATTGTAATTGAGCTGGTCAAATATTAGTTCATCCGTCTCCTGGGTGGAACCCTCTCCCTCGCAGTCGCTTCAACCTTGCTGAACAATAAACTCCGGACTGCGATGACGGACATTGGCCTTTCATCCTCCCTCATCAATCAAATCATCGACGACCCCGCTCTCCTACACACACCCGCGACGGTGGGGATCTCTCAGAACACCGCTACCGACCTCCTGTACCACGGGTACACCAAAGGGTTCAGCTCGCTGTTCATCATGAATGCGGCTTTAACTGTGTTTGCGACGCTTGTGAGTGTAGTGATGATCAAACACAAGGAGCTGTCCCGCGGGGAGGATGAGGCCCTGCGCCAGAAGGCGCTCAAGGAAGAGCTAGATAGGAAGATGGGCATGGCGAGCGGCGCAGCGACGCCGAAGAAAAGTGGTACCGCGACGCCAAGGGAGATAGAAAGTGGACTCGAACGCACGGCAGAGGACGTTGAGATGGGCCGGTTGTCTGGCAAAGGCGCTGTTTAGCCGACTTCTCTATGTTTTCTTCATTAGACATTTGATCAATTGAGCCATAGAGTTTGGGGCTCTGCAACCGGTCATGGAGATAACCAGAAACGGGTAAAACAACTGCGCACCACAGGTAATAACTTCGGCGGTGATTCTCGAAGAGGGTATGTGTTCGAAGTTTAAATACTCGTTGTTGTATGTGAGTGAAGATGGAATGCGCTTTGCACCTCCTAGTGGTGCATATGGTTCGACCATTAGCCAGTTCTCGCTGGAACCCGGACAGATATTTTAGCAACAGTTGTCCATAAACCGGCAAAATCATCTCCGCTTTTTCGTCTCCACCGACCTGCTGAAACGCATAATCGTCGCATCCACAAAGCCCATCCACTGGAGATCAGTTTTCTTGAACTCCCAGCCGAGGCCCTCGAATAGACGTCTCGCGGGATACTCAAACTCGCTCGTTCCGAGGTCGATAGAGTCGAGACCACGTACAGACTCGGCGTGTTCGATGATAGCGTTCACAAGACGCTTGGCGATGCCACGGCGGCGGTATTTTGGCCCAACGACCATACGGCGCACCTCCGCGGTGTGTGTTTTCTTCTCGGGTTTGTATTCTGCACAGACGACCAATCAATATGCGTTGGGCAGCAGGAGCCCCGACATACCAAGCCCAATGAAACCCAAGATGTCTTCCTCCTTCTCTGCATCGTCGTTCTTTTTATCGCTCTGCGCGGGCCGCACAGCGACGAAGAACGCGGCCGGCGCAGCGTAGTTCGCCGAAATGTCGCGCATGTCCGTCGTGAGCGCCTTTAAACAGAGCTCATCCGTCGCATTCCTGATTGCACGCCGAATAATAAGGAATATGATGAAGACGGAAGACACCAAGAAGAAGCTTATGACGCCGGGGACGTTGTCCCAGTGTGGAAGGTAGTAAAGAAGGGTGCCGCCGCAGATGGCCAGAAAGTACCCGCCAATCATGGCGGATTTCCACAGGAATGAGCGAGTCGCGACGGCGGCGACGCTGCCCTCTGAAAAGGGGTCAGCGAGGATATGAGTGGATTAGTGAGCAGACAGACTGCCGTCAACGAAGCCTTCGAAGAGCAGAGCGCGCACTTGAAGGTAATCGGAGTCGTGGTATGGCCGTATGTGGACGTTGTCGCTCGCCATGGTATAAAAAAAACCAGGCACTGTCACGCCGTCAAGCGCGCCCGCATGATGTTCGTGACTGATGAGTGACTGATGGCGGTCTCTGGCTGCAACCGGGTTTCTCCGGCCTCACAACGCTTGCCAATGGCAAACGTCTCCGATCTGTATCGTGTTGGCCACCCGCACGCAGCCATACCGTGTCGAATTATCGGAAAAATCCAGTGCCCAAGAATACATGCTCTCCGAGTCATCCGATTCATACCCGCGCCGCGGCCACGGGAGTGAAGATCGTCTGGGCGCCTCGAAGCGGAAATTGGAGAGCGGGAATTGGTTTTTTCTGGGGACAGCTCCTTCCTGGTGCGAACCGGAGATCGTCACCGGGTGGGAGGCAGGTCAAGGCCCAACATCCGTCCTGTAGGCTGTCATCAACAGTTCGTGTTTTGGCCGCCTCTATCCCGAGCATGCGCTCTTTTCTGTGCTTCCTGTCCACTCCCACCGATAATTGATGTTTGCGCGGAGGCCCGAGGTAGGAGTACACTGGGCTGCCTCGCCTGGTTGTCTGCACTCGTCCAATCCGCTCATAAACAGTCTACTCACTGTGACGCTCCCATTCTCCCTCGTTGAGGTATGGCCAAGCGGAAGTTCCCTCAGGTGTTCGACCGCAACGTTTCAGTGACATGTGGGCCTGGGTGCGTCTACAGGCCTTGTATCCCCCACTGACAGCTGTTCAATGCATCTATAGATTTTTCCGAACATTGAAATGATATTTAAGGATTCGAAGGTTGCCTTGATACTACAGTCTTTCACCCTCGATACGAATATGCCTAGCATCCTTTCCAACATCCTGGGCCTAGTGATACTGGTATGCTCACATTATTCCATCGCCACTTTTTCTCATCGTGTTCAATTTGCTCAGGCCACTATCCACGGGGCATATGCTTCTGGACCGGCCCCAGTTCTCCTAGGAACCGCCGGAAATTTCGCTGTTCTTGCCAAGACCGGTGTAGCGTCCGTTCCCAATTCCGCCATCAGTTAATAGTTATCTTGTCCCTTCCTATAAATTTTCTCACTACATCCGCACAGCCGGCGATGTCGGAATCAGCCCTGCCACGGCCAGTTCGTTGACTGGGTTCAGTCTCGTCCAAGACGTTAGCAAGCAGTTTTGGACCTCGACCCAAGTGACTGGTCGTTTGATGGGCGCTACCGATGCCTTGCCTACGCCTGGGCTTTTAACTGTCGCTGTCCTGGATATGCAAGCGGCGTTCACCGATGCTATGAGCAAGTCTTTTCTCTCTAGAATGGATATTTACTCAAACGACCCTACTAATGTTCAGACCGTCCGCTGCCGGATTTCGTGGGATTGAAAGCGGGTGAGTAGACTGGGTTGATATATTATGCTTTTCTCTAGACTCATTCAAACCAGGTCTCATCGGGGGCTCGATCCTCACACCTGGCTTGTACCAGTGGACGACCGACGTGATCATCTCAACCGCCATCACAATTGCTGGAGGCCCCGCTGACAGTATGTCCCTGTACCAAATTGCCACCCAGCTAAACTAATGTTCAACTTGACAGCCTGGATTTTCCAAATTTCGGGAACCCTCGTCCAGGCGGCAAACGTCCAAATCACCTTGACCGGCGGTGCTCTCTCCCAGAACATCATCTGGGTGGTTGCGGGAACAGTCTCCGTTGGCGCGAACGGAGTCTTCCAAGGCAACATTCTTGCGCAGACCGACGTCGTAATTGGCACCAATGCGATCGACGAGGGGTGTATCTACGCTCAGACGGACGTGACGCTTCAGCAAGCCACGGTGTTGTGTTCAGGCGGCAACGCCATCCCGCCCCCCACGTCCAGCTCATCTGTTCCCCCGAGCTCCGTTCCCCCGAGCTCTGTTCCCCCGAGCTCGACTCCGCCGACCTCCACTCCCAGCTCAACTCCGCCCATTACGTCCACCAAAACGACAACAACATTTTCCGCCAGGCGCACCTCGACCAAATCGTATGGGCCGTATGGACCATATGGCTATTAGTCCAGCCATCCGCACAGCCCGCAGTATTGTTGTCTCGACCTGCTGTGCTAGAAAGCTAAAATGTCTGATTCAGCTGCAACGTATATAAGATTTTGTTGTTCCCTGCGTTATGTCAAATCGTATGGACCGTATGGCCCATACGGCTAGAGCTTATTAGTATTGGTTAGCTTGCCGTATAGCCCGTAGTACTTACTGTTGTTTCGCTGTGCTAGGAGGCGAAATTTCAGGTTCAGCTGATAGCGTATATATGTTTTGTTGTTTTTCGCGTTGAATTTACGGTGATTTATGGTTCAATTAAGCTGAAAATGGTCTGCCTGAAGCATTGCATAAAGCGTTGTTACAGTAATAAGTTAATGAAAAATTGGAGGCGTACCTAAGAACCGGCGCGTGTTGGGCGCCCGTCAGGCCTTCTGCTTTTCGGCCTTCGTATCGATGACATTGCACTGGTGGGAAGCCAGACGCGTCACGCGCCTGGGTAGTTGGCATGAAATGAGTGAAGAAGAAGAGACACCACGGCTGGTAAGAAAGTACACCCGCGAGCGACGGGAGGGGAGGGCACAAGTAGCCCGAGACCACGGCGACGTCGTCGTCCCATTCCTCGTGCGCGTCCCACCGTAAGAGCCAGTGGCCCTCGCGTAAAAATAGTCTGCGGGGTAACTGGCCTAATAGCAGGCACAAGAAGCCATCGCCAATACCACGCCGACATAGCTGCCTCGCCAACAGCGCCGCCCCGCATAAAACTCGCCCCCGCCAGCGCCGTCTCCATGCGAGAGACGAGACGTGCTTCGTCTCGCCCCACGCTGCGACGTGGTACCTGTTTCCACTCTGTACCATCGCATCTGTCTGACAAAAGATGCCGCCACCTCCGGGTCCGCACACCCTAATACCGTGACGGAATCGCGAGTCCCCACCCCCTTCGCGTGCCATGCGTGACCGCGACCCCACCATATGTCATGTCATGACCGCCCCAAAAGAATAATAGGACCGCGAAAAAAGAGCGCTGATCATGAGAAGAGACGACCACTCACTCATAATCAAAAATCGCCTTCAAAAATACATCGTATCCGCCGCCGAGTCGTCCAGCCGGAGCACGGGGTACCCATCGAGCGTCTCTTGCCGTCGGGGAACCAGAGGGCGGGGACGCGCTCCATGGTCGATACGTCCATTGCCAGTGAATTTATTGTACGCTCCAATGACGTGATTAGATTGGGATGGGACGCTGGACCAGACAGACAGGGGATATCGAAACAAGGGAGATGATAGCAAGCAAGCAAGAAGTGGATTGGCTGAGTTTACTGGCAGATGGCGGTGCGAATACAACGTGTTTGGAATCCTCACCAGAGCGCGCCTCAGAATCAAACGCACAGCCTTCGGCACTTCTTCGGCCCGCTGCATTCCCCATTTAGTGCCCCAGTTCAACTGTGGTTCAACCACTATATTCAACCAAGCTTCGTCCCCCGCCAAATAACAGATGCTTTCGGGGAGTCTGCAAGTCATCATTCCAGCCACCCTCTAAAATGAACGATACTGAATCAACAACATCCGCCATGTCAACTCCCGCGACATGTAATTCACCGCGCGCCGTGAGGGTTATTTTCATTACTCCGATATGTTCGCCAATATGTCACCGTCCGGCTGGTGCCGTCGGTGTCCCACCATCGCACTGTCTTCGTCCTCTGCTAGTGTGTTATCTAAAATGCCCTGCAACATGCGTCTAAGTATCAACCCGCGCTTGCCTGGAGCAAAAATGTTTCGCATCAATGGTTATGACCTGACCTCGAATCAAACGGGCAATCCACTAAGGACACCACCCACCGATGGAGAACGGAGCTCTTTTCTCTATACTCTTGTGCCTTGGTGTTTTTTTTTCAACCAGCCAAGCAAGAACTTTATTATTATATAGTGGTGGGAGGGTTCAGTTCTGAACCGAACGTCGTATTCAGGCTCACCGTTCTCGTGGTTTGCAGAACGCGTCCGAACCGCGTCCGAACATCGCAAACACGAACGCGTCGCACTCGTGATGGGAAAGTATCACGTGCCGTCACCCCTTTCCACCTCTCATCAATGCACACGTCCTTAGACGCGTCCTTGCGGCCAAGAACAAGCTGAACGCTCACTGGTCCACGCCGCGACGTGATCCTGGAATCCCAGCTTCTGGGATGACCAGTGGTGCACATATTCCCCCTCGGGCCTCTCGGACCGTGACGCGTCGCGGTTGCATGAAGAGCTTGAAGGCACCAGTCCCGGAAGCTTCCCCGGAGCCGTTCTTTTCTGTAATTTCCTCACAGCCCACAGAAATGGACACACCGAATGAAAACTCTCATAATAACAATTGTTATTTGCGACATGAGGCTCACATGTGGGCGCTCGACTGTCTGGCTGAGCAAGAACTTCGCGCGCAGCAAATAAGAGAGGACTTTGGTCTGGAAGTCGATCTTGGAATGCTTGTGGATACGGACAACGTGCGTCGTGTGTTCCTAGCCTTACTGCTGAAATACCGAAAATCATAAATGACCCATCCAGGCGTGGTTCAATTTGGAGGATGGAGTCGGGAGCACTCCACCGGACAGAAATCCGTTGCTCAGCACGAATGAATTCTATACTAATCAACACTTGGTTGCTTCACCAGACCACTGCATGCGTCTCGACGTCGATGCTCCCCGATTGTCCAGCTCTGATCACCATCCTTCTGGGCTTATCCGAACCAGTTCTGACCCCATATTGAATGTTGGGCATCACGACACCTGTGATTATCCTTCCCTCTTCCTATCTCGAATAATAAGGCTGAAATAAATTCCAGTCTCAACCCCGCACAAATCAAATCAAGGCGCAAAAAATATCTGTTCAGCTACCACCGAATCTTCGCCATGGTCGCGGGAATCTACGCCAGAACTCGCACCATCCTCATCCCCATACAAGCCAACGCGCATAACACAGGGCGAAAAAATTTGCACCGGCCGCCTCGCGGCATCGTCGACGGTATCTTCGCCTGCGTCTTCCCGGGAATTAATACCGGAGTACTTTACAACCGTGCGCACTAGACAAAACGCAAGGTATAGAACTAGTCGTCCTGCCCATCAGAAGATGAAACCCCAAAACAAGGTTGGTTTTTTTCCTTCTTTCTATTGACCTGCTCCGAGTTCTGGTTGGACTAACAGTCTTCCCAGACATCCCCTCGACTCCCCGCCCGCGCCCACCTCTCCTCAAGATCACACATCCTTCCCTTCGGCGCATCCTGGGACGCCGACGGCAAAATTTGCTGCGGCCTCAACGGCTGCACCCAAAAGTGCCAGTCCGCTGCTGACCTACGACGACACCGCGAATCACTCGCCCATTGTCATTTCAAGCAGCACGCGTGCCCCGGTTGTCCCATACGCTTCACGCGCGAGGATGCGCTGAAGCGGCATTTGAATAATCGGGGCTCAGGACGCTGCAGGAATCCGGAGATGACGACACTGAGAGATGAGTTACTCGGAACGAAGGAGGCGAGGGATGCGCAGAGGGAAGGACAGCCGGATCGGGTGTTGTGAGTACATGCTCGGGTTTTCAGATTTTATTTCGGGTGTTGACATAAGTACTTCAGGATTGCACTCTACGATACGTTCTTGGGAGAGACGAACGCGGGGTCGTCGAAGAGACGGAGAGGAAAATGGTAAACTGAACCAAAGGGAAACTCGAGGTAAGTAACCCCTGAACATCGTGCATCTCGATGTTCTGATTTTCTCCCGACTATCATATTTCAGACACGTTGTGGACTCGTACTGAATGTTTCTTGTATACCATACTCAATGCGCATTTGCGATACATATTTTCAAGCTCTCAAAGACTCAAACGTTTCAAATTTTAGGCCAAAAGTGAGCTCAGGCGTTGAATTGAGTGCTGGCTGTTAATGTACTGAAACAAAGCCCAAATACGCTCGGAGATGTATCTCCGCTCACTTAGTTGCAATAGCCTACTTTGAGTTGAATAATCCGGAATCTGGACTCACTGTCCGCGTGATCAATGTTGAACTTCCTGGTTGGTTGAAAAACGCATGCAGCATGGAAAACACTCTGCGACCAACAGTTAAATGAAGAAACAAGTAAGTACGGAGAAGAACCATATTACAATCGATTCGCAACAATGTCTTCCCGCATAGAGCACCCAATTTCAGTTCAGGGGCTCGCGGGACTGGCTCTCCGCGAGCGCTCCACTTCCTCCATTCTCCTCCTTGATCCCGTGCTCCACCTTGAAGACCGTACGATTGTGAGCAAGGAACGTCAACCCCATGCGCGACCGAGCTCGGGACTCCCATCCATCTGGAATGCGCTCCTCAGTCAAGAAGGGCGCCAAATCCGCGACTCTGCCGCCGAAAATTGCTAGCAGCGTCGAGGTGCTAGATATCGGATTCCCATGATCAACGACCGAGTCAACGACGAAAACAAAAAGAATTCACTCACTTGGCACTTCCAAACAACTTATGAAACTCATCCAGCGTGAAATCCGGGTTAGTAGCCCGCGACTCGGCTCGTCGTTTACTCGAGAAGCGCGACAAATCCGCCGCGGTGAGCATCCGCGTTCCGTCTTGGTCTTTCCCCGTGGCGGACGACAGGAGGTCTTCGATGAAAGGCAGGTACGGCTTCCCTTGGTCCGGCTCATATTTGAAATCTTGCCCTAAGTGCACGAAGCATCCGTCAAAGGCATCACATAGATATAGTGTCTAGAAATTGAACCCACTGGTCAAAGACGCATCGTGCTCGATCCCATTGTGTAGGCTGACGTCTGCCAGGTCGCACATATCCTATACATACGTGCGATTCAATTCGGTACATTGCGAGCAAGAAGTTATTACTTACCTTGTTATAGTTTTTGTGAAGCACATCGGCCAGGTAGTGCGGCACAAAATTGGAGAATGTCGGCGCGAAATTGAATGTCGTCCGAACAGTCGTTGTCATGTCCGTGAATTTGATGTTTCGGCCGTCTGCACCGTCACGATAAAGGATAAAGGGGACATTGAGCGGACATTACGTCTTAAAGGGAAGGAAGTGGATAGGAGGGATGAGACTAGACGCACCGTGTGGGAGTATGCCTGTTGAGAAAGAAAATGATGACTAGACGAAGATGATGGGACCGGACGTACCGTGATTCGCCAAAGCATTCAGCCCAGGACACGCACTCCGACTATCCCCCTCCCCCGGCGGGACGAAAGTCGGCCATTTCCCCCCTGCGCCAGGACACCCTTGCGGAACCACCGTCCCGACCTTAAGACTCGGCGTGACGAGGTTGATAAGCGCGAGAAAGGCGTCCCAGGTGAAGATGTAGATGTTGTAGAGCAGTTTTCCAGCGCCGGTGAAGAGCATGGTCTTGGTGGTGCGGTGGCAGGAGGTGAAGCGTGGTGGCAAGAGCTGAAGCGAAGAGGGTAGGCCCGCACAGTGGCCGCACAAGCTCGGTTTGAGTCAGTCAGTCATTACTTAAATGGCGGCGTCGAGGAAGAAAGCTCTTGATTGGTTGAGTAGCCGTGTGTGGCGTGTGCTTTTATTCGGACCCATTTGGGCCGCAACCTGAAGTTCAGAAAATTTGAGGAGACATCAGTATATCAAGCACGTTGCGACGAATTTGGTGATTGGCTTTTCGTCGGTACAGGGCCAGTGGACAATATCTGGGAGGTGCTTTTAGATATGCATGTGTTATCGCACGCTCACACAACTATTTTTGTCCCTGCAATGAGATGCGGAGACTTAAAATTGCGGTGACACACCGAATGCAAGTCAAGTCAAGCCAAGCATTTATATATTCCGGACCCATCGGCCCCGGGGGCAGGTGACAGTTTCATTCGTCTGTTTGGAAGATTCTATAGGCGCCCTTTAGTCTTCGGGACACAGCATCATGGCGTATATCTGTCTTTCTCTCTACCATCGCTCGTAGTCGAATTGGGTGTGCAGCGCAGTGACGATCTTGAGGAAATCTGGCTCATTGTCGGGAGTGATATACCCGAGTCGGATGAACAGGTCGATGAGGACTGCGGAAATGAATTGAATTCGTCAGGTTGAATGGTACGCTAGCGAGATAGGGAAGGATGTACCGACGGCGCAGTTCGGCTTGAAGCGGCCGGCACGCATGTCCAGCTCGACCTGCGCTTTGTCCAAAAACTGGTGCGAGTGAGGGAGTGTGTGTGATATAGAGAAAGAAACTCACGTCGAAGCGTTCGACTTCGCCATCTAGAGGCTTGGGTTCGAATGGGGCGGGATCGGTCCCGGCGGGGATGACCATGTCATAAACATACCTGATCATGAGCCACGGCGAAAATAATCCCAACTTATGTACGTACTCGACTTCCGGTTGGATCCATCCCTTCGTGGTTCTACATCAACCAAGGAGTCATTTCAGACCGAGCTGGGTAGCGATTATATCAACCCACATACCTGTGCAAATAGCTAACACATCCGACCGAGCGGACGTGCGCCCGCACGAGATCTTCGCTCAGGCTCGCCTCTTCCATGCACTCCTTCACCAGCGCTTCGAACATAGGCATGCCGCTGGGCACGCCCCCTGCCACCGTGTTGTCGAGATACCCGGGCCACCTAGAAAGGGTTAAATTCATATCGCGCGTCCAACGGCACGGCACGACATACATCGACTTGGTACTAGCACGGGTGGGAATCCAGAGCCGCAGGCTTCTCTGTTGGCCCGTCCACACCTCCTGGTACGTGCTCATGTGCACCCCATACGTGATGATCCCAAACAGCGCACACGCCGAGCGCTCCATCTCGAATGCAAAGTTCAAGTTCGCGTTTTTCTCATCTGAATCAGCGCGCGGATAGTCGTGCACGCCAAACGGATCGCGATACACGGGGTACATCTCCGCGCGCCACTTCGACGGCCCAATAATATCGAGGAAACGCCCCGTGTCGCGCCAGCGCTCGCACATCTCCTTCATCGCCGCCGTGCGCTTCGCGTGCGTGTCGAGCGACGCGTGGAAGCCGATGCGGGCGCTGCGAAGCCCGGGGATGCTGATGATGCCACTCCAGATTGGCTGCCCGCCGCTCGCGAGGGTGCGCTCGTTCTCTGCGTCGATGAGCTCGACGATTTGCGGCCGCAGGAGGCCGATTATGGGTGAATTCGGCGCGTCGTTCAGGTAGAGTGGCGTCAGGTGTTCGTAATCGAAATCTGAAGGGATCGGAGAAGGCCGGCCGACGCGCATGTTGCCACAGACATTGACGACGTCCAGGTAGGTCAGTGTGCTGCTTGGTGTGGTTAGTGTACTGTTTGGTGTGGCCATCACGGTTCGTAAAGAGAAGTCAAAGAGATGCTGGGCGCCTATGGCGCTTGTTCGCGTATCACACATCGGCCGAAGATGCGAAATATTCTATTGGGTACAAGAAATCATGGAAAGAGAAGTCTCCTCAAGACCTCCGGCACAGTCGTCTCGTTCCCCGGTGTGCTCGGGGCGCTCGGCTGGGGCGAAGGCACAGGCGGCGCCTCTGGTGCGATGATGTAGTAGTTAAAGAACAGCACTTTGAATGTGATCGCGAGCCCGGCGTGTAGCGCGGCGATGATAATGATGATGAGGCGCGTTGCCTTGGCCTCTGCCTGCAGGAGTGTAAGTAACTGACTGAGCGAGAAACTCGGCACGTACGGATGCGAGGATGGGGTATACATTGCGCACGAGAAAGTATCCCGACAGCCCGAAGGCGATGCCCACGAGTGTCCAGCGAACGCTGGAAAACGGGATGACGGCGAGGATCTACAATGAATCAGTGTTTTCTCCGAGGGAGATATGAGTATATACGCACCGCGACGGGTATCCAGACGAACATGCCGTATCCCCAGATCGCAATCGCCTCGACCACGCTCCACTCGCCGACGCCGAGGTAGCGCAGTGCGACCCACAAGATAACAGGGACCGCGAGCCCGTAGCTGTACACCAGTGGCACTGCGACTGACAGCAGCCCAAAGTCGTACCCGTAGCTCGCGAGCGGATCGCCGAGGTACGCCGTCACGGACGCCGCGAGGCTGGAGGACAGAAAGAGCGCGAATATGAGCGTGGTCAGCGTCCAGAAAGGCCCGTATAGATCGGCGGGGTGGAGGTCCGTCGAGATATAGTCTGAGGACGACGGGAGGAGCGTAGCATAGCATCGTCGGAGGACCTGTTTTGGAGATGAATGGAAAATCCTCCAGGCAGACAGGGAAAACCACGCACGGTCTTCGTATCCACGTCAAAATAACCCTGGTAGTACTCGACTGTCCAGAACCCCCCCGCAGGCTTGCCTTGGTCCTGCAGGTACCCTACAAAAGATGTTAAGCATCATCTCACTTTCAGATCAGACCAGACACGAACGAACGAACCTCTGTCTGCGTTCCCGAGACCTGGAGAGCGCGCACCACTACCATTGCCGTCTGCGTCTCCCAGAAAAGCTGAAGATTTAACGACAGTCAGTACGCGTCTTAAAATGTGACGTGGACTTGCATTTGAACTGTAAGCCCTCGGGCCCTTCTTCCAACCGCTACAAACGGGTGCATTGGGTGCTCTGGATAACGAGGAACACAGGGAGCGAGCCTACCTCGTCGCCGTCGACGGCAACGTACGCCATGGAAGTTTGTGTAGAGATTGATGCGGTGTAGCTGCCAGTGTGACTTGTCACATCTCTCTTTCCACGAGACAGCCATGAGACTCGGAGCGTCCACGCTGCAATAACGTTTTCGTCCATTTACTTTGACTTCAACCGCAGTGCAAGACAAGTCCAATATTTGGGTCACCTTCCTTCAGCAATGTTCCTTTTTTTGCTGGATAATTCCGACTCCGAGTCAATCTTGATTGAAGAGCGTTTAGAAGTATTAAGTACGCCATATCATTACGCCGCATTTTTCGTCGCAAGCAGGCGCTTTTAGCAACGGCGCAAATAGATGACAAGTTCTTTTGACGGTGACTTCGAGGAGAGTCATCTCGGAAACTGCCTCTGAATGGTGCCTCCGAGTCCGCCACGGCCACGCGGCCCACGCTTCCGTCCGCTCGATAGTCTCTCTAGACAGACGCTTGAACGTATGAACTCGTTCCTCGTTAGTCCGCTCGACGCTATCTATTTAATATTATTCGGTGCTCAAGTATCTGCAGCCTTATCCATCCCGTGGAACGCGTACGCGACATTCGAACTCAGAACTGCTCCAGCCAGGACTGTCCCAGACGTAAAAAAAGAAGCATTCTGATATGTGGGACCGACCCGCCCTTGAATCGAACAAGGGATCCCACGACTTAGTACAGCTGAATAGTTTATGGGTATGCCATCCCAGTAATATTGCTACCTTCAAAGTCGAACAAATCACGGAAACCAAAAAGTCTGTCTGGTCACCTCCGATAAAACCCAGCCTTGAATCGAACGATGTATATCCGGGCACGGTACTGATCATGCTTTGTGGGTGCGGAACGCTCCGCTCTAGGTCTGTTTCCTGGTTAAGCTTCAGTTGAAATTTGTTGTAACAGTCAAGAAAGCTACAACCAAAAAGATTCAAGATCATCTGATCATGACCATGCCTTGTATGGTACGGCTTCGCAACTCTCTATTCGTTCAACTACAGGTTACCGCTGCATAGTATTTTTTTTTTCGGCATGAGTTAACTTATATCAGGGTCAATGGTGGGTATACTCGCTAGCCCCAGTTCTGAAACCAAGTATCATCCCAAGTTGAGCGTTGAAGAGCTGCAGATGGTCGTTCCAGACAAAAATGTACCATCGTGACCATACCTATGCCCCAGCCTCGAGTCGAACAAGGAATGGCGCACAAGTATATGTATCCTCACTGAATCTGTGTGCGCAGGCCTCTGTGCTCTGGGTCTTCCCCCCACTACCAGTGGTATCCTGCTCGTTGAACCGGCACACTGATAAAAAGAAAGCCCGTGAACCAAAATCTACCAAACGGTCGTATGAGCTGAGAGCTCCGCACCGCAGAGTAGGACAAGAGAAATCAAAAGGATTTGAAGTCGAAGCCTCTCTGCAAGACAAGTGCCACAAGTCCAAGACTTTGATCATCAGTAACGTTCCATTTTTTGCTGGATAATTCCGCCTGAACATTCAATTGAAGAACGCCGAATCGTTACTCCGCCGTTCGAGTTTCCGCGCCTCGTCGCATGCAGGCGAGCGAGCTGTTCATCACGCAGACGACGACATTTGTTTTTGACAGTGATTTAGAGGTGATCTCCGAAACAGCTCTGAATCGTCTCCGAGTCCGCGACGGCTACATTTCGGCCCCAGCGGTTCGACGTTACCTATTATTTGGTGCGCGATTACTTGTAGCCTTAGGCCGGCCGACCATCCATCTCGTGGAACGTGTATGTGAGATTCGAACTGCTCGAGCCAGGACTTGAAAAAAAACTTGCGGACCGTCCCAAAAAATTGATTCAAGTTGCCCCTCTGGCACGACCCGCCGGGCCTGAATCAAACAAGGGAACCCGGGCCCACTCACGCTTCGTCTCCATACAGATGACTGGTTCGTGGATGTGCAGACCATTCCATCTAGGTCATATTGCTACCTATCGACATCGAACAAATCAATCAGCTTCTAGATCTAAAAAATTGTAAAGACACCGGGAAATAAAAAAGTCTCTCTGGGGTCACTTCGGAAAAGCCCAGCCTTGAATCAATCGTCAGAACAAGGAAATAAAGTCTACTCCTAACAGCAGTGTATTAGAACAAAGTGATGATGGCGGGGAATCGCTGGAGATTGCCACACACCTGTGCGGCAGCGACCCACGCATCGTGCCATCGCGTTTCTCCGTTATCCCCAACGCTTGGGCAAAGCGCTCAAGCCACCATGAAATGGGCACCTGGTTGGTCTGCACTACCCCACCTCTGGTATAGGAGAACCAGAGGATATCGTCATGACCCTCCAAGTGATCGATGGACACTCGGAGGCCCAGACTTGTCGCCAGATCGTAGATCATGCCGTGGTTATGTGCGAGGAGAAGGAATTCGTTCGGCGGATGTACGTCGGGAGTATGGACAGCACGGTAGGCCTCCATGAGCTCATCTGTGATGGTGTAACCGTAGAGGCACTCTCGGCCGTGCAGGTGGGCGGGAATGGGAGGGGCAGGTTCTCTCGCATCGGGTTGCGCTCTGTTTTGATTTCTTAGATCATAATAGATGGAGAATTACTAGGTCGTTACGCACGGAATACTTAACTTGGGGGAGCCTCCCTCGGCTCTGGTGTCTGGGGGGCTTCAGGGTCGCTTCCGTCTCTAGCCATGCTAGCCGCAGAGCCAGCGGCACGTCGTCCGGGATGAACCATTGACGAGGAGCTGAAGCTTCCATGGTCAAATTCAGGTGCAGAGAGTTGTGGAAGCGGAGAGACACAAATACTTAGGTACACACGTATCAACAAAGCTGCCTCGTGACCGTTTCGTGATGTTCGAGTCGCCGCCACCAGCCGCCACCACCTTTTCTTTCTTCACGCATGTACCGCAGTTCGTCAAAGGCATTTTGTTGAAACTCTTCAACCCACCGCTATTTGCTAATTTGTGGAATCAATTCAGCAAAGCCCGACCAAGGAAGAGCCAAAATCATTCTGAGTCGTTTATTCAATCTCGACGCATTATAATTCCCGCTCGATGCCGCCTCTGCGGCAACAGTACCAGACGTGTCGAATTTCGCGGGACAGCCCATCCATTTGCAACCAGTGTGACGCTGGAGGCGAATCTAGTTCCCGAATCTCCCGAGTCCTGTGCAAAGACCCTGATAGAACATACAGCAACAGCAACCCCGACCCCTGTATTGGGAGAACTATCGGGGATCCGGTTCAGACCAATTGAATTCAATCTCCCCTTGTCAACACCGCCGACTCGGAGGGCCGCCTGATCCCAACTCACCATATATACCTTGGCCCAAGTCTGGTTTGTATTTCACACCTTCTTTGTCTTCGCCACCATGCCTGTCACGTTCTCTGTCGCAGCCCATCCCGCCAATCCAGTCAACCTTACCGACCACACGGCGAAGGACATTTTGACCAACGCATGCCGGGACCAGGCTCGCTATGTTGAAGAAGTCCTGCAGTACGGACTTTCGAGTGAAATTCAATCGGTTCGGTATGTAGTTATCATCACAGCGGCGTCGACCGTGCTAATTGGGAGGCTTCTCCAAGCGCTCGAGATGCCACCACGATATACCCCCATATCCTCCCTGACGCCCAAGGCAATGGGTTTGTGAACACAGTCCTTGACGCCTATAACCAGCATCGAGCCCTGGTGATCCGTCCGGACGACGTTTGGCTCACCATCCTCTCCCAATTCAACTTCTTCGTCAACGCAAACGCGGAGCTCCTACGAGCCAATTTCGTCGCTCACGAAGGCAAAAAAGAACTCATCATTTACGCTGAAGGTACGCGCTACACCGTTGACTTTGGCGCAATGTCGCATCAGATGGTCGACTTGATCGAAAAGAATGTCGTTGATCCTACACTTCGGGAATGGGTCTTGCCACGATTCTCCACGACTACCGAGAATGACACGACTGTCGCCGCCGTGCTCATGATGGCGACGCTGAAGAAGTACTTCGCATACGCCTTCTCATCTACTACCTGCGGTATTCCCCGGGTTACACTGGCGGGGGATAAGTCGGACTGGGTCAACATTCTCGAGCGACTGGAGAAACTCAAGGAGTACGGCATCGAGACGATTGCGTGGTATCACCTTTTGCACCCAGTGATTTGCGCCTTCATTGCGGCGTTTGATGCGCCTCAGAGCAACGAGAATGTAGACTTCTGGCAGCGGGTTGTATTTTATGAACCCCCCATGAGCGGTCCTAGCGCATATACTGGTTGGATCAACGCCTTCACCGTTTTCAGTAAAGAAGGCGCATGGCTCGGGCACAGGTTAGACAAGGTGCGCATGCGGGTCCCCATCGAGTCCCTGCCGGGTTTTACATATCAATGATATGTAGACCGCAGTCGCACAAGTGTCCCCCGACCTGCTGACCGCCGAGGAGTTTTGGTCCACCTACAGCAATTTCAAGTTGCGTGTCGAGCCATACCACCACATGGCTCACCACGAGATACCACCCGCGTACGCCGAAGTCGACGTTAAATTGATCGACAACGGAGAGGAGTTCGACTGCATCATGATGGCAGGGGTGGTTGGCACCCACATTTCATCCAGTGGAGACGTTCTGCTGTCTTCAACCGGCCAAGACGACACGGTCCAGCCCGCCGCTGGCTGGTGGATATGCAACAAGAAACAAAATGTTGTCAGTGCACAGGAGCAACACGATGCGCGAGTGAAGGAACGCGCCGCGCGAATGGAAGAGAAATTAAGAGAGTGGGAGCTAATGCAGAACAAATCGGAGGCTTCCCGGGTGATGAATTAATTACGTGCTCACTGTCTTGGTGGGAGCACCTCGGGGTTGGAGGCAGCAAAAAATAACATACCAAAAAACTAGTTTCAAACCTATCCAACAGTGCCCTAGCCTCGAGTCGAACAAGGACTCCAACAAATGCAGTATGGCTTAGAGATCCATCCAACGGCAACTCCGCTCTAGGTCATTAATATATTGCTATCTACCTACCTCTTCCCTGGATTACCAAAAACATCGGGTATCTATTCCACCCAGCATCTATTTCTCCTCTCAACTCTCTAATAAAAAAAAACCTCCGCCTTGCCTTCACACGCTCACATCACTTCGGCACCACTGGAACCGCGGGGGGCGTCGGCTCGCCCATGTGCTGCCGAACAATGGCGGTGTTGAGCAGCTTGGCATAACGCGGCTGGATGAAGAGGGTGCTGCGAGTGCCTGGTGAGTAATCCGGTGCGAAAAGTGAAAACACGAGAAAGGCAGTGATTATAGGCGAGAGTGGGGAAAAGAAACACGGTGAACCGGGTTGAAGGTAGAGCGATGGAATTGGGTGAAGGGCATAGAAAATCACTCACTCGGCCTCAACGAGCAGCGTGCCGTCGAGAGTCTCCACACGGCCCGCGACACGTGCCTTGCGGCCGTTCACCTCGACGAGCTCCGTTTTGATTACGACGAACTGTTAGCGATCAGGTTAAAGGAAAAGAAAAAAAGAATACAACAACGGATAATACGCACCTGGTCCGCGCGCGTCGGTGCTTTGTATTTCAGCGAGAGTGTCGCCGTCACGCCGACCTTCTCTGGCAAGTTTATGATCGCCTGCGCTGCAATCAGCAACAATCGCCCTCAAAAGACGGACTCGGAGCACGTACATTCCGCCCCAGCGCCTCATCCAACAGCGTCGCCAACATCCCTCCATGCACGATTCCATCGTGTCCGCACAATCCGCGGCCCAGATGCACGAACATCACCGCGGCGCTTTCGTCCTTCCTGACTCTTGCGAGCGGGAACAGCGCAAGCTTCCCCGGGCCACGGAGCGCGCCGACAGTGAGCTTGTTCGCGCGCGCTGCCTCGGGGATGGCGGCGTGCGGACGCGTCTCGTACCATTCGTCCGCGTCGGCGCGTTCCCGTAGGGCACGTAGCTGGGGGAGTGCTTGCAATTCCGCTTCGAGTGCGGCGGTGTAAGCGAGGGATTCGGGTGATGTGGCATCGGAAGGAGGAGGTGGTGCGGGACGAGGATAAAGCAGGGAGATCGGGGGTGGTGGGTAGACCGCTCCGAGGGTGTATGCACCGACAGAGACGGTGGAAACGAGGGAGATAGCGGCGAAAGTACTGAGAGGGCGCCGTGATGGTAGAGAATTTGCGGTGGATGTTGAAGTTCGCAGCGCACGTAAAGAAGACGGAGAATGTGCAAATTTGACTCGTCCTACAATGTGTCGTCCAAGCAAGAGGATAGACATCGATTTGAGGAGGGAAAGGAGATGCGAACCGACTGCCGTGACGCGTAAAGTTTGGCCAAACCCCAGCGAACGTTCTGTCGGTACTCGCCAGTCGCGACCGGGAAGAGCAAAAGGAAGAGTCACGCCAGATTACCGGCCCGGTCACTGCTTTACGTGAACTTGCCTGATTGGGATTTTCGTTGAAGTTGAACTTTACTCTGGCAGTTCCGAATTTTCAAAAGATTGATCAGACAGCCATCTTCGCGCCTCCGCCGCACCAGAAGATAGAACTGCGCAGCTAGTCGCAACTCGCTCCGGTGAAGCATCGGCTCCGAGGAGTCGCCTTACTCTCGCTCCGGGCTCAAGCTGTTCCATATTACTTTATCTCTGGGTCCGACGCAATAGGACAACGATCTGATGAGTATTACAGACCAGCGGAAAAGTGAAAAGAGGGCCCCTCTACTCTTGGCATTGTTGTCACCGAAGTTGAGCATGTTTGAGCCAGCAAAAAAGCCCACCAATTGATCTCCTCACGACCCAGCCTTGAGTTGAACAAGAGAATCCCACATAAAGCTGTGTTAAATTCCACAATGGTTCATGGGCACGGACCACTCCACTCTGGGTCTTCAGTGTGTCCAAGACTGAGCCTGAAGTTATAAAGCAGCAAACATTTTATAGTCTCTCATAGACAGACAGAATACATCGGGAACTCGTACCTCAATTGTATTGGAAAATATCTGAACACCTCAACAGAGTGATATCAGGTACCTCCCAAAAAATTGGCTTGAGGATCTCATGCTTGCTCAAAACTCGAACATAAGTACGAGCGAAAAAATGTAAAATGATTGTAATGGAAAGTTCTAGAAAGAACATGGGAAACACATGGCAGACATATGATGTCATACCTCATGGAAAACACACACTTTACATATGTCTTTGATATTCCCACAGTTTGTGCACAGTATTTAAACAGTAGCTATTTGCCTGTGGTCGTTAGCCCTTTGTTCCATCATCTTTCAAGACTACAACATACTACCCAATCTCCTATCCTGAGGAGAGAGTGGGACACAAGTCTTGATTGTGACATTGCCTCTGTACTGCTCAGCACTACCTGTTAGTAGTTACTTCCTATCCTACCATCCTCACCCAGTTTGAAACTTCCTCTGAGGCAGCACAAAACCTTTCATTCCACCTCCCCTCATACCTTGATTGAGATGTCGTCCCAAGGTCACAATCATCCACTCGACCGGAACAAAGTTCGGTCTGCACACCTGCGTCTTACGACCACCCGGCAGGGGAAGACTGGGATGGCCGACTTTATCCAGATGTTTGAGCTCAATGCCGAGGAGGCTGGATATACCCCCAGTGACAAGAACTGGGATGTCCTCCTGGTGTTGACATTGGAGGGCCTCATCAACAAGAAGTTCCAGGACCAGCTTTACGCTGGTGGAATAGCAGTTCCCAACACATATGAGGAGCTAAAGGGCCGGTTGATCATGATCAACAGCAACTTGGAGCGCTGGAAGCTCCGAAAGGCCCAGGCATTCCAAAGAAGGACACCAATCAAATGCTATAACTGTGGCGAGGAGGGTCACATGAAGAGGGAGTGCCCAAAGCCTCCCAAGAAGACGTTGGACATTCGATCAATCCAGACTGAGTTGTATTCGCCAGAGGACCTGCAGGCTCTGGCAGCCATTCTTCACAAGAAGGGTTTTTGAAGGGGTCATGAATGATGATACGAACAATATGTGCTATTACATTTTACGTACAGAGTCTGATACAGTACTGTAAGTACTTGTAGGTAGGCAACCGTCACGGTAACGGAGGGGCCCGTTGCGTTGCCCAAACCTCCTCTGGTCACGGTAACGGTCGGGTCTGTTGCCTCGAGAAAGGCCGTTACAAAAAATAAAATAAAATATTTTCTTTCCAAATCGCCTTCAAAGTGTCTACTAGAATCGTTCAGTGGTTCCCTGTGCTTACACAAAAGCATTCCTGAGATTCTTCATCAGTTTGGCGGCTTCTGGGCCGATTTTTGGCAGGCAGTCATGGTTCATGGTTGCCCAAATCGGCAACAGTAACGGTAACGGGCAGTCTGGTTGCGTTGCCGAAACCTGTTTAGGATGTCACGGTCTGTGGGTGCGTTGCCTACATACAAGTACTTACAGTAATTTATAAAAAAGAACAAGATACTACAAAAAAATGTATTCCCATCATGATTTGTAACTTAAAACATGTGAAAAGGTTGAGGAGCCTCAGGAGGAAAATGCGGGGATGGCTCAATTTTCACACTGAGATGAGGAGGAAGTGTGAGTGCATGAAGTCTTTTTAGTTGGCTTTTGCAGCACTGATCCTTTGTAGAAATTTATGGAGCTCTCATTCGGCTCGAAGCTGGGTCATACAGGAAAATCCCAGTGTTTTAGTGGGTTCATGCAACAATGATCAATGATTCAGAGTTCAACTCAGCCAAAAATAAGACCTGGAGCAGAGCGGCCCGCACCCACGTGACCCACCCACCATAGGTGGCTTTGATACTTGTTTAGATTTCATCAGGAAAAACCCAAATTGCTATGGGCTGCCACATAGACCTGCATAGACGCTATAGTCATCATAGACGCCATAGCAACGTTGCTATGGCGTCTATGAGTGTCTATGTGGGTCTATGTAACTCCCCATAGAGCCCATAGCAATTTGGCTTTTTCCTGATGTTGTGGGGTTCTCGTTCAACTCGAGGCTGGGTTGTGCAAGCAACACGAAAGGTTTTTTGGTGCAGCACTGTGTTCTGATGATCAGCACTTGAAGAGTTCAACTGAGCTGAGTAAAAGACCCAGAGCGGTCCTCACCCACAAACTATCTCAAGAAACTCAAAGTTTGTGATATTTGCAGGGTTCTTGTTCAACCCGAGGCGGGGATCCTCGCAAAGTTCTCGCATCCCGATGCATTTTTTCGAGAACCCTTGTGGAAAGTGTCGTGTCTCACTTTATCATCTCATCTTATGTCCATTTGCCTACCGTTAACCTGAAATTTATTTTCCCATCTGAATCCAAACTCAGACTCGGAGTGCGTACGAGTGCCTTCAGTTTTGGTAGACTTATTCCTTCGGTGGCCATAGACCATAACTTATTTTTTAATAGGGCTCTATCGACCTCCCGCTGCAGAAGGAACGAACTAGGGCTGCCGCCCGTTACCGTGACGGCAACGGCTGTCGAATCCACGGGTGATCCACGGCACGGGCCGTGTGAGACACGGCCGTTGAAGGCCTCAGAAAATCTTGAACGGGACGGCACGGTCAACGGCACGGCCGTGACGGCCGTGTCCACGGGTGGGTTTCAAGCTTTTTGTAGGTGCTGCTTTGTACGTGGAATTTTAGGTTCTGAAACCTTGACAGAAACCTTCGTGAAACTAGAAATCCCAAAGTTCATCAATATTGTTCCAAACACAATCAGAGCGAGGTCCGTGAAGTGACAAAAGCTCTAGAAAATGGTGAAATAAGTGTCCTTGAGTATGTTTTATGTTGAAGAGCCAGCTTGCTTGGAGGAGCGAACAAAACCGAGGTGGTGCGGACGAAATTCGAACTCCGACATCACGCCCGGAAGTTCCCGCCGCTTGGTTCAACTCTGCGAACGTTGCACTGGGGAGCGAGGTGAGCCCTAATTGCATAGAAGAATTGTGATATACAAACCAGAAGCCAATTTCACCACCAAAACCAATAATTATGCTCCCTGGATGGCGTACCCGTGCAACGGCCGTCACGGCCGTGTTTCGACGGCCCGTAGTGGCTGTGATCCGTGCCGTACCCGTGCCGTGGTTGAGGCCAGGAAATCATCGACGGAACGGGCACGGCACCCGTGCCAGTGCCGTGGACCCGTGGCCACGGTAACGGGCGGCAGCCCTAGAACGAACAATCCACTCCGAACATGCGAGACGCCTAAGTACGAGAGAAGTAATTAAAAATTCACCTGGTTTCTGAGTCAAAAACGAGGACCGTTTCTCATTTGTAGTCGCGTCGTTGATCATGGATAGTCATGGATACCCAGGCCGACCCGCCTTTTGAGCCTCACGTCTCGACGCGTCTTTGATAAGTATCGTCTTCGTGTCCTCTCACGAATTATACTTGAATTTGTATTAGTGAAATCTGGCCGCGTCTTTATCTTTTTTCAGTAGAAAGGAGCGTATTCAATTCGTCGCATCCCCACTCGAATTTCGCTGCCTCTGCCGCCACAACGGTGAGTGAAATGGCCGTTACTGCCAAGGAGAGATCAAATTGATGGCTGATGAAACCAACACGCGCATGGGATTTTCTCGGCATTTGCAAATCAAAGTACACAGCTTGGCAACGTACGCCTTCAAAGTTTTCGCGCGCTCTCCTCGACGCTCTCCTCCCTCCCTACTAACCACGCTCGCTACTCACTATGCTCTCGATTCTGTCTTTACTTTTCGTTCCAACCGTCTTCGGCCTCACATTCTCCAACTACTACGCCGGATCAGACGAGTGCGTGCTTCATCTGCGTCCTCGACGGACACCTCACTGACGACTGGGATGTAGGGGAGCCTGTGGTGCGTGGCACCAGGACTCTGAATGGGTGCGTCCTGTCGTGTCGTTTCCAAGTTCCCCGATTGTCCACTACTAACGATATCATCGGGTTCCAGGTGGTGGCGATCCCGATGGACAAATGGGACGGCGGCTCCCACTGCAATGAACAGGTCTACATAACAGCCAACGGCAAGTCTGCCGTGGCCACCATCGTCGACGAGGCGAGCCTTGCTCTCTTTTTTCCTCTTCAAAGAGAGCTCACAATCGATCGATGCGTATCAATCAGTGCGGCGAAGGGTGCGCGTCAGACCTCGACTTCTCGCAGAGTCTCTTCGGGTACTTTGTGGGCGGTGAGCAGAACAACAACGAAGTTGGCTTGCTCTACAACGGTGCGGCGTGCTTGCCCCTCATTCCCTTCGTCGCGACTCACCCACCAACAGGCAACTATGTGTTTGGGAGCGGACCCTCGAACGGCGGTGGCGGCGGCGGTGGCAACAACGACGACGACGACGACACCACCACCACCAGCACGCACCACACCACCTCGACCACGAGCACCAAGCACACCACCAGCACCCCGCCGCCGCCGCCGCCTACCACCACCTCCACGACGCACTCCACCACCAGCACGCACTCCACCACCACCAGCACGTCTGCGAGCCACTCCGCCTCCAAGCCCGCTTCCGCGTCTGCGTCTGCGTCGCACACGAGTGCGAGCGCCTCCGTGCTGCCCTCCCCGCCCGCCGGCCCGCAGAACCTGCAGGATTTCAGCGAGCTATTGGTTAACCTGGCGGGGCTGGCGATGCAAGCGCCGCATGCCGTTTGATCCTTCGGTCGCCGTTACAGTCGATTTCTGGGTTCGATACGGAGTCTATTTAATCAATATACCGTCTTTCTGGGCAGAGTCGGCAGTGATATAACTCGTGTCTGTGCGATAAGTATCCGATGAGTTTTGCAGCGGTTACCGACTATTCCATCCACGTCCTACTCCTACCGGCGGCAATCGGATTCTACGAAGAGTCGGTTCCTTGCTTTGTTTTTCTGAAAACCCACGGCATCGAGGAAACCTCAGTCAAAATCAAGAACAAGACTTCGACGTCGACGTCTGCGTGCTGATGACTCTCAGGCATAGCGCATTTTACATTTCGCTGCCTTCTCCGATTTGAGGCTCTGTTCCACCGGACCCTAACGCTCCGCTGCTCACCCACACTTTCAAAGTTCCTTTCTTATTCAAGTCCTTCCTTCGTCCGACTTGACTCTCAGGCATGGCACCTTCTACGATGAGTTCTGCAGGGGTACTTCAGCGAACCTCTCTTCTTTTCTCTGTTTCGTCTGACTTTCGGCCATTCGCAACTAGAAGTTAAGCCCTCTTGTTCATGACGGCATAGGCCCTTTGACGACAGACAGAACTTCCGGCCCTTGTTAATCGTTAAATCGAGGGACTGACTCGCTTCTTCTTCCAGACCTTGTGCCACAATTAGAAACGAAGCCATGTCCTACCGACGGCATGATTCTACGAACTTCGTCGGTTCCTTGCGCTTTGTTTTTCTGGAGACCCGTACGCGTGATATCGAAGAAACCTCAAGCAAGTACTTCCGACGTCTGCATCCTGAGGCTCTCGCACATCTTGCATTTTGCTACCCTCCTCCTTGTTCCTCCGCGCTGCTCACCCACGCTTTTCTTCTTCTTCAAGTTCTTCTTTGGTCTAATTTTGAGTCTCAGGCATGGCACCTTCTCCAATGGCAGAGACAGCTACATCTCTTCCGACAGAAATTAGAATGGCTCAGAGTTAACGGCGACCTTTGACGTTTGAGATGAAAATGTAAGTATCTAAATAATTTAATAACTGTAAGCTATGTACTGTTTTAGGATCGAGTAGTTGGGGTCGGGCTACCCCCTATCCTCGAGATCAATTCGGGACCCTACCCCCGCCTCCATCAGTTCGGGACCCTACCCCCACCCCCGCCAATGAAGACGCCCACGACCTCATCCCGCGGCTTGCCCCCGACCGTCCCGCGCGCGACAATCTTCGCACCCTCCTTCTCCGCAACCCACCGCAGCGGCCCTTTCACCCACTTCCCCTCGCCGCCCACGCCACCCAGCCCCCTCACCACCCTTGCAATCTCCCCATCCAAGCTCGGCGGCATGCCATAGCTCCACTCGAGCTCGCCGCCGTACTTGCGCGGCAGATCCGCGGGGCGCATGAAGCGCGTGAGCGTGGGCTGCACGTCCGCGGCGGCGAGCACGAACAGCTTCGCGGTCGTGCCGGGGTCGAACCAGCGCTTGATCCAGCCCCAGACGGTCGGGAAGAACGAGGGGGCGCCGATTAGCTGTGCGGGGTGAGTACGCAGTTATACGTGTGAGGAGGGGAGAGGAACGCACGAAAACGCGATCGAGCGTCTCGGGGTGGTACGTCGACGCGAACGTGCTCGCGGCCTGCATGTGCCCCTTGAGGTTCCAGTACCCCATCAGGCCCACGCCGCTCAGGTCGACGATGTGGCTCGTCGCCGTCACGGGCGTCTCCGGGTGCGGCCGCGCCGGCACGGCGTCGCACAGCGGCAGCACGAACTCGGCCATGTTCTCGTACAGCGCGCACAGCATGCGCAGCTTGCCTGGGATCGGGTCCGTTGCGGCGGCGGGGGAGGGCAAGGTGGAGGCGATTTTGGAGTGCCGCTCGAAGGCGGCGAGGTTGTCTTTGATGTGCGAGATCTCGTACACGTAGACGGGGTGCCCTGAGAGGTCGCGCCGGCCGGTCCATTGGTGGTACTTCGATGGAATGAATAGCATTCGTAGTCAAGACTGAGGCAGCACTTACGACCTTACGCGCCTCCTCGAACGCGTCGACGTCGAATCCATCGTACAGCTCATCCAGCTTATTCGTCTCGCGCCACAGTTCAGTGTCCTTCAGCTGCTTCAACGCACCATTAACCTCAAACTTCCGTGCGCGCAGAAATCGGCTGCCGTGCCAAAAAAACGTGTCAGCGTCGTACCTGATTACTTCGTCGCGCAAAAAAAAAGTATACGCACAGCAAAGCGGGATCATTCAGCGACGCCCTCTTTCCCGGCACGTACACCCCATCCTTCTCGCACACGGCCTTGAATTCCGCGAATTTCGCCTCCTGCTCGGGGGTGAGGTGCCCGAATTGGCCTTCGCGGGTGGTAGATAGAGCTTCGTTGCCGTTGGGCTGTTCGGTGGCCATGTCAGACGAGGTGGGGGACGCGAGCTGAGCCCAGCAGGACGAACGCCGCAAGGCTCCGAAACAGGCGGCGCGGGGTAAGCATTTCGTTGACTGTTCGACGTGACCTCATCACGGATATGTTCGGCTTCGGCTTACGGACCCGAGGCGAGTTGAATGATACGGAACCGCCAAGGGCACAGAGCGTCGTATTTATTGGTTCTACTATTTGAACTGAACTGTACTTATCACCACACTGCCGTGCAAACCAACCAAAAACTAGTTCTAGAAAAGAAAAAGGTCCTCCACACTCAACTGACCAGCCTCGAGTCGAACGAGGAGTCCCACGTATGACCAGATGCAAGGGGGTCCAACGATAAGAAAAAACGATATCACCTACAATTTTTTTTTTCTGGGCCTCGGGGCGCTTGACCCACTACCTCCCCCGTGGGAAATTTCCTTTTTTGGAACGGCATTTTCCCAAAAAAGGAAATTTCCGCAAAGCGCTGGAAGTATTCGTGATTGATTCCTGCGGTCTCTGGGACATGAAATAAGCTCTTTGAGGTGTCCAGTCGGCATGTCCGCCGAAAAGAAATTACAAGGAACCAAGTAAAAGCACTATGTATCTTGTATGTATCTCAGTTTGATCTACTACCTGTTTCTTTGTGCGCGCGCACAGTGTAAGGTTTCTACAACAAGCCGTAGAACGCGGCACCTCCTTCTTCGGCCATCTGCTTGTCCCAGCGGCATCGATGAAAATTGATTGACACACTTGTATGTATTTGGTGCTGTACGTTGGTCGGCCCGCTGTGATCTCGCTCTGATCTTGCTTGGATCTTGCTTGAATCATGCTACATGGGTGTAGGAAGGTCCATAAAAGGTGTAAAAAGTGTGCTAGAGTATGTTTTGCAGTCCCTGGGCTTGATATACTGAAAAAAAAAATTGCATACAATTTTATTTTCTGGCGGTCGGGACCCGACCCACCCACTCTACCCCATATGGTAATTGCTTATCGTTGGACCCCCTTGACCAGATGGATATTTTCTACTATGGTGAATGGGTGCAGGCCACTCTGCTCTGGGTCTTATTTCTGCACTGAGTTGACCTCTTAGTGGTCGTTTTACCAGTGCTGCTGCTGCTGCATGAGCTAACTAAAAAGAGTTTGTGCCATCATTGGGTGACTTCCCGTAAGACAGATCTGTGTTTTTCGGATACTTGGGGGTGCCATTGATGGGAAGTATGAGGTGAAAAATGTAGTATATTTGTGCACGACAATCCGTAAGACATTTGAAAGATACTCGACTGGTCTCCACAAAAAATCAGCAGACCGAAACAAAACTCACAGAAGGCAGGGCCGAGTCATTTTGGACTTCATGCTGCTGCATCGAAATTGCTCTTGTCCCACTTGTTCGGTTCGGTATTGGTGAAAGGTAAGCAAAGCGGCGGCGCCCTGCCGGGCGGCAGAAAGAAGACAAGAAAATCTTTGCTGTGAATGGTTGGCTTGCAAATTCCATGTAGATCTTCGTAGGGGGAACAAGTGGTGAAGATGCCGAGCGTCATATTGGTGAACACGAGCAAAGATGCGACGCGTTCACCGGCGTACGAGCAGTAGAGCACAAGAGGAAGGTCGTGGGAACTTCGGGCAGCGATAGCCTGTGATCCGTTCTTGCCATTTTGGGTTTGTAAAAGTGAATTTCGTCTGTTCGGGGGGTCCTGACCCCCCGAACAGATTCACAAGTGTACAGGCGTTTCGGAGAGTGTAAGCGAGATCTGAGGCCGATGGGGTCCTGATGGAAGCCCCGGCATGTCGGCAAGAGAGTAAAAGTATAGTATTTTCACAGATTTGTCTTACGGGAAGTCACCCATTCATCAAGGACTTACAACCCAGCCTCGAGTTGAACGAGAACCCCACAAATACGGAAAAGCTAAGAGCGTATTTTGTGGGTGCAGGCCGCTCCGCTCTGGGTCTCATTCTCAGCGTAGTTAGACTCTTCAAGCTGTTGACTATCAGAACACAGTTCTACACAAAAAAAACCTTTCGTGCTGCTTGTACAACCCAGCCTCGAGTCGAACGAGAACTCAACGAATATGGTGAAGCTTTCCAGACAATGGTGTGTAGGTGCGGGCCACTCTACTCTGGGTCTTATTCTCAGCTGGATTGAACTGTACTGAATCATTGATCAGTGCTGCATGAACCTACAAATGTTAGTATATTTCATGAGAGGACACGCGTCAAAACATGATCGTGAACAGCCTGTGTATCCATGACTATCCATGATCGACTTGGGGGGTGGGGCCGACACTGCGTGCGGCGGTAACGAGTACGTTTAATGGTTTGTTCATCTGTCGACGCCCTGAAATAAATACTGTATCATTTCGCAATAAGGAACACAGTAAAAAATACAGCTTCTGCAGTACATAGTAATACAATATATAGATACAGATAATTATGGGCGTGTGGGGGGACGGACGGGGTATGCAGTCGATAATGAGACAAGGAAGACTAAAGGTAAGTACAGGTGGTGCGAGAGAAGAGGGAGCATTGAAGAGAGAGGAGGGTGAAGGCCCGAATGCTGGTGCTGCTGCGGCGAGAAGCCGTGTGGGGCAGCGCAATGCCCATCACGTCGCTGTCGTCATACACGAAGGAGGGGGGAAGGTATACATGTAGTCGTTGGGGAGCAGCACGCTCGAGCTGCGGCGATGGCGGCATGTCTAGGCACGGGAGCTGTGCCTAAGGAGCATGGGAAGCGAGTATGGGGACACCGGCACCAGAGGGTGAGGCGTGGCAGCTGGGAGGGAAGAAGAGGGTGGCGAGGAAAGACCCTGGCGGTGATACACAGGGTCTAGCTTGAAGGGATGCGAAAATTTCTAGTTCTTCCCTTGAAGGAGCAGAGCGGCGATCTAACACTAGGCGAGACGAAATGAGACAGGAGCGTGTGCATGTCGTATAGTACAAAGCTGAAAATTGGGAGTGAGCACGTAGATGATACATCGACTGCGCTGGATTCCTTACAGATTTGCCTGGATCACCGTATTGCTGGCCACATGCCCAGATCGTGTCAACGATGGTGCCGCGCTCCTCGATGCCTGCGACTCAAGAATCCTTTGTCGGGGACCTCATCAGCATGCAGCATACACTTGGCCAGAAAGAAGCGAAAAAAGAACACAAGAACAACGCACCTTGAGCATCTGCTGCAAGTATATACTCCTGCTCTGAGGATGCGGGCAAACCCCCTCTCCAACGGCGGTTGGGATGGTCGGCGAGGCTCCACAAAATTCCGAGTCAGTGGGGTGAGCCGAGATGACGGGAGATTCAAAGACGAGAGAAAAAAACCAGTGTAAGCTGACAAACTGCTAGATATGATGATAGACGCCCAAGGAGTGATGCCGAGACGAAGGAAACGGGCTAGTGTGCGTGCGATGTCTTCGGCTTCGAGTTTTAAGACGGTCCTCGCGTTGTGAGAATGTAGGGTGCGAGGCTGAGGGGCGAGGGTGAAGGAAGAGCGCTTGGGCATTTCAAACTCCGCTGTTCTCACACTTGGACCACAGTGTTCGACAAACGGGAATTCTCCTCTCAAACTCACTTGCGGAGACTAGGCACTTGATTCATTGGTGTCACATTCAATATGGTATAGGGTTGAATCTGAAGCAAAGGGGCTCGGTTAGATCCGACAGTGCCTGACACTGCCTGGCACAACAGAGCGTCAGCTGAAAAGAGATTATAGTACGAGGAAACAGACGAGCCAGATTCTAAAAACAGTGATGAAGTTCCTACGTCTTTGGGAGGCTCCGTAGGTACCTAACGAACTAATAATCTAAACGCAAAAAAACATGCAGAGGATGAAAAAGGCTGTCATCCATTGTGCTGAAAACATCGCATGTCGGGTTTCCATTATGGATTTGGACGAAAAGAATTACAGGCTAGCTGGGTCTCAGCACCACTTATCAAAGCCGCCCAATTTAGTGATGAAAAAATAGAACGCTGGGGACAGAGAAGAAAAGTGGATTCCATGACATAAGCAATTCTCACGGCAAATAGATTTCATTAGATAGAAAAGCTAATGGACGAGACAAAAGTGATATAAAAAATTCTCACGATCACAAAATCGTATAGAATCTAAGCACAGCCACTATTTTCCGTTGACGAATAGAATATTACCGTAAATCAGTGCGAACGAAAAACTGGCCTACACGAGAATGAAGAACGATTACTAACGTACTCGTAAACGATGCGCTTTCTCGTTTCTGACTCAGAAACCAGTGAATTTAATTGTTTCTCTCGTACTTACGCGTCTCGCTTGTTTGGAGTGAATTATTCGTTTCTTTTGCGGCGGGAGGTCGATACAGCCCTATTCCCACCGAAATAATAAGTGTACCCAAACTGAACTTTGAAGGCAGTCGTACGCGAGTCTGAGCCTAGATTCGGGGATGATTCAATGAAGTCGAGCGTTGAAAATTGAGGTTACTACTTGGTTACTACTAGCCTGGTTAGCGGTGGGCAAAATAAACTTGGGCGAGATAATTACATAAGTGAGACACGACACTTTCCACAAGGATTCTTGAGAACAATGCGTCGAGACGCGACGACGAGCAAGGGAGTTGAAAATCAAAACCAGGTGTCACTATCGCGTGTATTGATGCTATGTGTGACATGATATATTTGATACGCCGCGGCTCCGTCCTCTTCTGACTCCGACTCCGAGCACTTCGATGCTCTTGTCGCTCATGACGGGTTAGGACCTATAGTTGAAGTATTCGATTCCGCGTCACTGATACTCCTACTGGGCGTTCCCTACCACCCTTACATCGCTCTGTTGTGGGTGACAGTCCCTACAAAACCGGCCCTGCTCCCTCCAAGTTGTGACGGGACATGATGTCGAGCTTTCCATTGAACTGTTCGATTGAATCCATTCTATCGGATCTACGATTCAATGTGGTTCCCGACCCATCAGAACGACTCGCCATCCGAGTTTCCCTTGTCGACGCCGAGGAATGGCTTCAAGAATTTCCTCACAAAGCACCAGAAAAATATACCGACACAGAGCTCTCCAATATCGAACACCAACGAGACGAATTAGACCTGTTCATTCCCTATTCGTCCTCCCGACTCGCCCCCATCCGCCGTTTGCACCCGGAGATCCTCTCCCTAATCTTTCTGCAGTCGATCCTCGACTTTCCGCTCGCCATCGGCCGTCAAACAGGATTTCCCGTCGCGGCCGTGTCGTTCCACTGGAGAGCCGTCGCACTGGCAACTCCCTCCCTTTGGTCCAGGTTTTCGCTCTCGCTCCGCGGCGGTGATGCTGCGTACCGAATGCTCCAGCTGTGTCTCGACAGAGCCAAAGTTTCCCTGCTGACGATCGAGATACGCAAGGACGCCGCAGATCTCCGATATCCGGTACACAGCGGGATCGTGGATCGCCTCATCCAGACGTCCGACCGCTGGCTGAGGATTTCGTTTCCCCTCGACCATGAGCTATTGCCATTATTCGCTCCCGTCCGAGGGCGCCTGCCGTCTCTCGAAATCGCATCATTTGCCTTTTCTTCCCCGAGATCTTCGCAACCAGTGGCCGCGGGTACCATCGAGCCCTCTTTGGTGGACATCGACGCTTTCGAGATCGCTCCAAAGCTGTGCAGTCTCTCCCTGCGAAACGCTCGCACGGATCTGCCTCTTTTCCCGCTGAACCAACTCGAAAGAATGTTGTTCATCAACATCACACCAGATATCGTCTTTTCGACGATAATAAAGTCGCCCAATCTGCGCAGCCTTACGTGCCGTTGGACAGGCCATGACAGGGAGCCCAACCCGCCTGCAGCCACGCCCTCATTCATCTTCGCATCCCTCACGACGATCGACTTCAAGGGCGACTATCATCTGCTGCGCCATATCACCGCGCCGAACCTGGAATCGCTTTCCTTGACGGATATACAACAATTCGCGGGGCCCAATGATATCAGCGGCTTTATACAGCGGTCGGAGGCGCATATCCATACCCTTTTGCTGGAAAAGACGTGGGCGCATTGGACTTCGATAGTGGAGGTCCTCCGTCTCATGCCGACGCTGCATGCCCTCACCTTCGTCGATGGCCGGCCGAACTCCGTCACCGACAAGGCCATCGAGGTGCTTGTCGTCGATCTAGACACGATGACGGAAGCGGTTCTTCCCAACTTGCGCAGCTTTACGCTGCATGGGTCCTACCTGTTTAGTACCCGCAAGCTGCTCGATATGCTCGAGTCGCGCGTTGTGAACAATATAAATGGGGCGGGATCTGCGAGCAGTCAACTTCGGCTCGTGGATCTGCGGTTGGACCAGCGCCTGTTCGCGGAGGGCGAATTGGAGCGGTTCCGAGCGCTTAAGGGGGCCGTGGAGGAATTGTCTCTGCGTCGCATGGACCAGAAGGTTTGTGTAGAAATCGTTTAATGTGCTCTGTTTTATGTTTGTAACGCGGCCTAGGCTGTGCAGTGGTCTACAGTAGGACCTGAACTCTGTGTCAAGTAAATGCGTTTTGGTTGCATTTTGGAATTTGCCCACCTACAAACATAACTGGGATACATCTGAGTTCGTGAGTCAAATTTGTGTAGTGGATCTTGTGAGGTAAATCCAGGATGTCGCCCGACATCTGGGCGGCCCAGGGTTTGCACACGGTGGGCCAAACCTTGCCTATTCCATCGGTTGTGAGAATTAAGTTAATAACAGCGTTTCTGGTGGAGTAGTGGGAACATGTGATTATTGAGACACGAACATATGATTCGATAACCCCTCAAACTGCTCGTCTCAATTTCAGAGCCCGAACACATTTGATCGAGCCATATTTCATCCTTTGGATCAGAGAAAAATGGATACCAGAGATATCGTGCCAGACAGGAACGCAAACTCGCCATGAACAGAACAGATCAATAGCATCAGCCTTTAGTTTGTCCAGTTGAAAGTTGAACCCGATCGCAATTCCCACGGTTCAACTTTCCGTTTGGGAACTTTGGCTATGAACAAAAACTTAACGAGCGCATGCTTACAGTCATCAGGCTTTGATTTGGATTCAATTCAAGAGCTAGGGGTAGTACATACGTGTGCGATGGCATTCATATTGACGAGGAACAATCCTAATCCAGCGACAATAGAATATGGCGATATTGATCACAAGCTTTCTCAAGGCGCGCGGAACACGTCAGATGCAAGCAAGCTACGTCCAATCAAGTTACCTCCAAGCGAGACCGCGTAGAAACCAACTAACAATCTATCTACCTTTTTCAGTCGACCCAACTTAGTATCATGAACGCGGCGTGATAGGCTTCTCGCGTATGAACGCCGAGGACACCAGCGCACACGCACCCATGGCTGTCGAGAACCACATCGTCACGCGCACGGCGTCCGCGTACGCCAGGCGCACGATTGCCGCCGTCACGCCGTCTAGTTCGTCGATGTAGGTGAGGGACTCGCGTACGCGGTGGACGATCTGGGGATTAGGGATGAGTGAGTGAATTTCTCGGGTGATGGGTTGGTGTTGAGTGAATGAGTCGGGGTACGGAAACCGAAAATAGGAAAAGGAAAAGAGGCAGAAAAAGAACCCACCTCTTCCACATCGACATCGCCCGAGAGCAACTTGCGAAGCGAGGTGCGGAGCGACAGTTGGAGGAGGGTGCTACCGACAGATAGACCGATTACGGAGCCGAGGGAGCGGAACAGGTAGGAGACTAGATGGAGTTTATTCATTAGTAGATCGAGTCTGAGTTGATGGAAGGGCGAACAAACCTGCAGTCGCCATTGCCTGGTCCGCAGGCCCAGCGTTGGAGATTAGAGCTATGAGACTTGTGGTGATCCCAGCGCCTACGTAGATATAACACGTCAATTACAACGGCTCCATGTAAACAAATTAATGCGCACCGTTCCCAACCGCCGTTACAAAGGATCCTGTAAGTAGTCACGCTCAAATGAACATCAAATCCGTGAAAGTACTGCGCTACTCACCCAGAGCAACACCAACCGCGGACTTCGCTATAATCCCCGCTTCAAGGACCGTGCCAAGCATACCCGAGACCATCACGACATACGCGCAGACCGTAATCCAGTAATACCGACCCGTCGCCTGAATGACCAGCCCCCCAGCAAGGCTGCCAATAACTCCGGAAAACACGGACGGCATGAGCCAGAATCCAACCTCGGACGGCGACTTGCCGAGAACGGCCTGGTAGAACAGCGAGACGTGGAATATCATGCTAAACCCGGCCATGAGGCCGAAGAAATTGACCATGTACGCGCCGATGAGGGAACGGTTTGCGATGATGCGCTTCGGGGCGAATGGTTCCGTGGCCCAAACGAGCTCCACGAAGGCGAATAGCGCGAGGAAGAGGGCGAATAAAGATAAGGCAGAGATGGTGTATTTGTCATTCCAGGCGATGTTCCCGCCGCGGTCGAGCCCCAAGAGCAGGAAAAATACGCAGAAGACGAGGGAGAGCGCACCGGAGAAATCGACGCGTTTGAGCTTAGCCTTGAAGTCGGATGTCTCTATTTGAGGAAGGTGTAGGGCGAAGAAGACGGTGATGAATGCGATGACGATGGCAGGGACTTGGATGAGGAAACCCCTTGATTGAATCAGTTGTGGAAAGGCGGCGGAGGCGGGAGGACCGACCATCGCCAACCGATGGTGTCCGACAGGAAACCGCCGAGAGGTGCGCCCGAGGTTGAGCCAGCCGCGTAAATAATGTTCAGGATGCCCTGCCACGTTCCGCGCGAACGCAGGGGCACAATGTCAGACATAATGATGCTCCCGACACTGCGTTGATTAATAAATGTCCGGCGACGAGTGAAAAAATAATGCAGCTCACGTACTCATCCCACCTCCGCCGATGCCAGTCAGACCACGGGCGAAGATGAGTTCAGGCATAGTTCTAGCAAAACTGCAGCAGAGACAACCTAACGCAAAGACGACGTAGGCAAAGAGCAAACAAGATTTGCGCCCGAAGATGTCACTGAAATTTCGTTGCAGTTATCTATTACGCTAAAGCAGGGATGTGCTTGCCTCATTTTTCCGTACAACGGCCTGTAATATATTAGCGGAACAACTAAACAACTTGTGCCTCAACAACGCAACTGGAAGCTTGTCAAGGTCATCATATATGCCGTTGCTATCCAGCTGGTGTTCTGAAGTTGATTCATTTCGCTCCCGATTGCCGCATACGCTGAGAGACGATGTCATGAGTGTTGCCTATCTAAGAGGAGAAAAAGTTGTTTTTACACGATACAACAATGGTTTGATCCATTGCGACGAGAAAAACCCCAAACGCCATTGGAATTATCTGGCCCGAGATGAACGTAGGCTTCGCGATAGTCCGGGCAGTTCGTAACGCACAATTGCAAGCAGAGATATTTGAGGTTTGGTGGAGTCCTTTGGCAAGTCCTCGGCGTCACGGCTCGGAGCGATGTTGCCATAGTCGTGGTTTTGTTCTCTGATCAGAGGCGAAGTCTCGTCAGGCATAGCGGAAGAGCTAGATGAGGGTTGTAAGCAAGAGGGTGAGAGGACACCGGTTATCTCGGCAAACACGATGATCATTCGTCATAGGGCTCGGGCCGAAGCCGGCACTGCCACCGATTTCGAACTTTTCAACCACGGTTCCCGTTCAGCCATTTTTGCCTTATCCCGAAAATCCTCATAGTACAAGGGTCCACCGGAAAAAGGCGAGAGTATAATGGTTTTAATCAACAAACAAAAGACGAAGTCAAGTCTCAAGCTCTTGTGAAAGCCCGTGCCAAAACACACATCGCTCCCTCAACGCATCACTCACCTCCTCCACGCTAATATCTCCCGGATGCAGGAGAAGCCGAGGACTCCCGTCGCTGTCCACTGTAGTCTACGCCGTGTCCCGTTAAAACCAGAGACGATTTAAGTAAAGTTGGATTGAGCACTCACCGGCCAGGCAATTTCGCTGGGAGCAACAGGCGTACCAGCCGTGACGAAGGACGTCCAATATGCACGCATAGCCTCGACGAGCGCTTCATCCATTGTGTCGAAAACCTCCGCCCCATCGAAGAATGCATTAAGCTCGTCGCCGTGGGTGGACCCGAGGGTGGGGTTGTCCCAGCTACAACGAAACGAAAATTAGTACATACATGAGTAAAATGGGAGACAGGCTGACTGATACTGATACGAATTCAACCCCGCATCTTGGACGGCGCCGGCGACGAGCATGGCGGTACATATATAACGCATTTCACCTGTAAGTACGTGATTAGTTGGCTTATTCGAATTCAAAATTAAATGAAACGTCTGTCTGTATGTACAGTACATACATATATAAAGGGGGAAGAGGCTACACATGCGTACAACTCACCGTACATCTGCTGCCCCTGGAGGCTCACTGATCCGTTGTAGTCCTCAAGCGGATAGTACTCCGCGACGGCCTCTTGGAACGACACATTCGTGAACGAGCCGTACTGTCCCGCGAGGAAGTTGAAAACGGTCGTCTCTGTCGCATTTGGTGAGGATGTGTTGGCCGCGGGGTTGTCGAGTTCCGCAGACCAGTTGGCCCCTTCGTCTGTGTTTGATCTGTATTGTCGCGGCGTGAGCATAAACCAGGGGTGCTTAAGATTGAACGAATTCTCACCCAGACAAGACAGGAACGCGCACGAAATTCCCATTCTGCAGCGCATCCACGGGGCGCTCCTGGATGTACGAGTTATCTGCAATTGGTCCCAGGGGATAAAGACTTGATGTGTGGTTTTGCAGAATCTTGCTCCCGGCAGTCGCCAACTTGCTAGTGGACGCTGAGCGCAGACAAGACATTGTGGAGGCACTGGTTGCTTTATTCCCGCATCCACTAAACACGCAAGTCAAGTTAGCCCAAATATAGACGACACTGTGGGAAAACATACGCGAGACTAGCGAACTGCGTGAACAGGTTTTCGACAGCAGAGTCATTATAGTCTAAAAGACTGAGTGATGGAGGACTGTCCATGATTGCCTGGTTGAAGAGATTCGTGTTCGTCCCACCGTCGCCGATCATCTGAATGATTCATTCCGCAATTAGCTAGTTCTGAACTTGGCAGCTGGCTGGCGAAACCGACATGATATATGATAGAACCTGCTCATTCGTCCGTGAATAAAATGAAATAAACTTGATATGGGTCGACAACACTGACCTGCTCCAGCCGACTGCCCCCAAATAGTCACACGACTGTAGTGTCGAAATTGTCCAAGGGACCATATACAAGGAGAAGAAAAGGACACACCGTGGGTCCCCACCAAAATTCCCAATATACGTCTGAACCTTCCCAGTCGTTAGACGTAGATGGATACATATAGAGATGGTGAAGACTGAACCCATTGAAGAGCAGCTTTCTGCCAGGTTCGTGTCAGGGTACCATGTAAAATTATTTATCAAGCAACGCAAACAAACTTGATCGAGCAGCCCCGCATTCAAGACACCGTTGTCGTGCACCGGCGTTCCTGGCAGGAAACCAAACTGTCCTAAGCGGTATTCAAAGGTGGCGAAGATCAAAGGCTCCGCTGAGCTCAACACGACGTTCTCCGGAGGGTACTTGCTCGTTCGGCCACTTTCGGACCCTCCGCCTTATATAAAAAACCTGATTAGCGAAAGAATTCGATGTGTAGTATTTCGGGTGCAGAGCGACGCATTTACCGTGGAAAAATACTAGCACTGGCAGCGCGCTTCCTGCCGTAGTAGCTATAGGAATATATACCTATGCATGCATGACGGTGTAAGATAATGCCAGAGAGAAAAATAATAAGATGGCACACATTTCCGAAGAGACAATCCTCCGACGTCGTAGGTCCCGCGTCCTTTTGTGTCGTCCCGATACATGCAGAACCAAACTTGTGTCATGCGTATGGAGAATATGAAGCGGGTAGAGTTCACGGTTTGACGTACGGAAGTGGCCTTGACCTTTCCCAGATGTGTCGAGGGAGGGGATACAGGGGCTTTCCACCTCAGTTGCCCGGTCGGTGCGTCTGCGTACCGGATACCACGAAAGTAGACGAGGCCGGTCGTGGTGTTTGTCTGCCCCGTGAATGTGCCGTCTGGAATAGAATGGAACAGAAGGTTTAGAATGGTGCTCTGAATTATTAGGGTAAAGGACATGCAGTCGAGCGTGACAGTAGATAGTGGCGCCGCCGCTGCCGCTAGCATGAGACGAGGGATGATCGCAAGACAGAATAAAAGAGAAAGCGATATCATGAATGAGGCTGGCAGAAGGGCGGGTTGATTGTGAGGGATTGAGGGCATCGATTGCGGGCTTCATATACATGTCTGCTCGAACCTCGGGCCTGTCAAACGCGGTGCCACCGGCCTCCAAGTTGAATGGCTCAGTCAGCACAGTGGAGCTATGGAAATGGCGACAGAACGCTCAAATTCCTCGTCGAACGGAGGGTGACAGACAGGAACCGGCTGGTGAAAGGCAGGATCCGATCGAGGAAGAGAGCATTCCAAAAGGAGCAAGGGCGCAAATATCGACTGTACAGATAATTCGAGAGCGCTGACGGCTTCATTCAGTGATTCATAGATCTCTTGGTAAACTTCAGTAAGCGTCCGATTGGGACTTGTGTTAAGTTGTGAGGCAGGGGTCCATGATCCAGCGCTATCTGCGTGCCAAGATTCCCGGGAAGAACTTCCGGAAGGGTACCAGAGACCGATAAGACCAAGATTCGGAAACCATCCGGAAATGTGCTTCACCAGTGGGATACCAATGGTGATAATGAAAGTCCAATGAACTTTCGAAGGTGTCGACTTTATGACAACTTCAAGCCTCCGTATGTTCGCGGTACTGCAGACAGCGGCCATGCCAATTTGAAAAATGGGCCGCAGGAAAAGTCTTGGCCACGATGCCAGAAGTAAACTTGAATAAGACTCAAGAGGTGCGTTACGGTTGGCCACATTGCACAAAGAAGCAGTGTTTGAATCGCGGCATAAAACCACACATCCACAAATAATTCGAAACAAACAACATTTCTCACCACTTGAAGCAAGACGACTCGGAGTCTCGTTTCTGCCCTTCCATATTTCCACTTAATCTTCGATTTACCACACAATTCAAACCGGACTTTGGTTCTCCAATGCGGCATCAAGAATGATTGATAGTGACTGAACCCGTCTTCACTGGCACTTCACGCTGGACAGTGAGGATGACGATTAATCCGATCCTACTGCATCGAGAGGGTTCGACAATGGCCTCCTCAAGAATTGGTCTACCTTGTCTTTCCCTCGGTCCCATGGAGTCTTGGAGAGGGAGCTGCAGTATTTCTGGGACATGTCACTGTGCCGAACCGGCGTCCAATTGTACCAGTGGTCCTTGGTTCTGAAGCTCCACAGCTTCCGCTACTATGAAAGCTTAACAGACCAACAGCGTCCCAACATGCTGGGTACTGCACACCTTCAGTGACAATTTTGTCGCGCTCATCTCCAGCCGCCCAATGTAGATTCTGCTTTGCCACCGTACTTCTGCGCAAAGATTTCCCGGATCCTAGGAAATCGATGGCTTCTTCTTCCTTGATGCAAACCGCCGATTGTGGACAGTAGACAAAGGCATCGGACGCAGAATCTGCGTGATCACCAAGACATGCATGCGACACGTGTTCTCCACGACTATCTCGCCTCATTGAAATCGCAAGCGCCCAGCCCAAAGTTCGCGCGAATCTTGTCCCTCTCACACTCCGGCCAGTTAGACCACAATGACCTTGGCGCGTGGCAGCAAGACGCTGTTTTACTAGCTCAAGCCACGACCACTTGCTCTACGTCCCGTATCGATGGCGGACGGGCGGTACGTATCAGCTCTCCTACCTGGATATGACATGTCTTGAATGGCCTTGCAGGGAAACATCCCCGACACGTCGTGCGGAGCTGGAAACCTCAGACTACAAACGTCACGAGTTCCCTTTCCCGCACTTTCCCCCGGCCAATCCAAGCACCCACAACGAGCCCTTCTCTACGTCTCTCAAAAGCCGTGACACCGACCACGCGCAACCCAAGCACCATTCGAGATCGCATTCCCGGTCGCCCAGCTCAAAATCCAACCTCCTCCTCGTTGCAACAGAACGCCTCGGGCAAGAAACCCACCGCGCAAACGCGTTAGACATCCGCTGCGGTGAAATCCTTGCGCATCTACGGACGATTGTAGAAGAGCGCGACCAACTTCGCCGCACACTTGCGAAAGTGCAAGAAGAGCTCAGCCTGTACAAGCTCCAGCTTGATGTGGCACAGAACGAGATTTTTCGGGCTCAGAAGATCGTCGATGACGTTGACAAGGCACGCGTGGAGGCGGAGGAGCAGGCTGCGAAGGATAGGACGCTCGCGCGGCAGCTTGCGTCGGAGCGTGCGGTTTGGGTCGCGAGGGAGGAAGGACGGAGTGAAGGTTTCGAAGAAGGCTTGCGACAAGGGCGCCGCTGGGCGTACGAAGCTGCTCGGAGGCGCTCACACTCGGACGAGTACACTAACGATGAAGAGATCGATGCAGACGCAAGGGCAGCCGAGCTGTCTCCCCGTCGCTCTTCCTCGTCGAGTCCTAGGCATTGGTCATCTTCGTCGAGGCAAGTTTCTTCACTCTTGTATGCCGCCCTTGGCTCAGAGCCTGGTTTTGCTTTGATCCAGGTCGTCTCGGCGGACCCCGCCAGACGCGGCGTCATATGCATCGACACTCCCTGTGCACGCGAAGGCCCCGTCGTCGCAATATCAATATCACCAGCCTCTGCATTTCGAGTCGGCGTCAGCGCCACAACAACTCGCACGTCCTCAGTCCACGCAGGAGCAGCCTCCTCGTCACCAGCCGACTCAGCACCAGACGCGTACTCCCTCCCGGCAAGTCGTTGGTTAGCTCTCGTATGTTGTACATACATGACTCATAGGTTGCTTTTCTTTTCTCAGGTTGCACTCGACCCTGCCGTGTGCGTCGACCATGCACCAAATGGATCCCTTGAATGAGCCGGCCTCGCAATCTGACCGTCCGGCGCAGCAGCAGCATCCTCCGCGTCCTCGATCCAGTCAACAGCAACAGCCCCCGCATCCTCAGCCCACCCAGCAGCAGCCTCGTTCCGCCCAAGAGCAACCCCAGCCGACTCCGGCGCAAAACCCAAATCGCTCTCCCTCAGCGCAATCCTCGCGTCCTCTCCCTCTCGCACCCGCACACTCCCCAGAGCCCATAGACATCCGTCCGGATCGCAGAGAACCCCGCCCTCCCAGTCCGGCTCGGTCGTATCGCTCGGTGGCCCTGCCCCCCGACGGCATCCCCACTGTCGGTGCGGACTCGGTCATTTCTCTCCCCGCGCCGTACGAATTAAGTCGTCCTGTATCTATTGCGGACACGCCGGTGAACGAACGGAGCGGAATCGACTTGGGATCAGGACGCAGAAGAACCAGAACGATGTCGAATGTCTCTGCGGTCTCAACGCGATTGTCGCAGTTCGATATTCTGGGTCCGCCGAGGGCAGTAGAGGCTCCCGTCTCCCTATCGGACCAGGTTGCGCATGAATGGCGTGTCGCCAACGCCGATCGTCCAGTGAGCCGTCAAGGAACGACAGAAGAGTCGCATAGCAGTGAAAAGGCAAGTTGATATGGAGATATACCTGATCTCCCTTTAGATCTTCACGGATTCCTGCTGACTTTCGCTTTCCAGATCTCGACCCGTTCCTCGGCACCACGCTCCCAGGCCAGTCGGCGCACCGCACCCCGCAGACCACGCGAGATTGTCATGCCCATGCCACTTTCTACCGCCATGCATGCGGGTGGAAGCGTGTCCTACACGCACCCAGATGCCAACTCGAGCGCCGCCCTGCCACCGTTATGGGACCCATACTCCGCTCCCGCGGGGCCATCTTCCGGCCCCCCGCCTCCGCCGCACGACTCTACGAGCGACACGATTCTCACTCGCCCGCGCTCCGCCATGGCGTGGCTCAAGTCGCGCTTCAACCGCATGCCCTCCTCGTCCAGCATCGTGAACATCCAGATCGAGCCCCCAGTACGTCCGCTCCCTTCTCCCCCTCCTTCGCGCCGAGCGTAACACCCAAGCTAACTAACACCCATGCAGTCGAATCCCGCCTCGAATCCCTCGACCGAGCGTACCGTGAACACGATACTGCTCACGCCCGAGCACGCGGGCACCAGCACGCTTCCGCAGCACTTCATCCCGGAGCTTGCGGGGACGCTCGCTGGGATGCAGCTGGAGAATGCGAATGGGACTGGGAACGTGATCGTACTCCCGGACAACGACCTCCCGCGTGGGTTCGTCCCGCTCAGCCCCATCCTACCTAACCTGCATACTGTTCCCGGCCCTGGGCTTGATTCTAATCCTCCTGCACCGAGCCCAAGCCCTCAGCCGCCCGCGTACACCCCTCACGATATATACGCGGTAAGGGAGCTACCGCGCCCTGCGACGACGACCCCTCGTGCACGGAGCCCGGTCGATGTGCAGACTGGCAGCAGCAGCACTCGCGTGCGCGGCGCCAGTATCGGATCGGCGATACTGGCGTAGCCTGCAGCACTTCGCGGACTCGTCCGATTTCGCTTCTTTCCGAGACACGACACGACTCTGAGCGTCCCTCACTTCCCATGCGCCTCGTTTCCTTTCCTCGCCCTGCTCATGTATGTACTGCACATTGCAATAGGCCCCCTCTCCTCTTGTGATTGATCCCTCATGTACATCGTATCTTTCCTCCTTCTCCATTTCCCTCTCCATAGCTATGCCAATCCAAAGCCTATGCCCGTACTTAGCTGCATCCTAAGTTACCTCCCAATATTTAAAACAAGGCTGAAGCACTGCCACAAACAAGTACTGCTTCCTAATAACAACCTTCACCAGTCCGTTATACAGTCTTGGTACAGTCCAACGGGAAAGGATAAGCACGATGGCGTTGACCGGGCTTCCTGACGAAGTCATCTGTGAAATAATAGAGATCGTACCGCTATCTGACCTGGCAATACTGTGCGGCACTTCCAAACTGTTGCATGCACTCGGGGTGCCGATTTTGTACCGTACCGTGGAGCTCTCCGAGCGAGCATCCATCGAAACTTTCTGCTCTACTGTTCTCGCCAACCCTGGCAAGTTTGCTGAACTAGTACGAACATTCACGGTGACCGCGGGATACAGAGTATCAGCCATGTAAGTCCCCAACGCGTGTACGGACTGGCTGATGAATGGGATGTCCTAGGCTTGATATCGATAACACTCCCTTCCTGGCGGATTGCTGCAACGCCCTCCAAAGAATCGAGAACCTGTCACTCGATAATTTTCTACATCATACGCAGCGGCAAATGCAGTCTGGGACATTTCCCCACCTCGTCCGCTGCACCCTTTCTGCTGTCGAAGATGGTCGTTGGGCTTCCACAGAGCACAGGGACTGGGTTGCGGCTTTCCTGCTTCGTCACCCAGTCCTGGAATCCATCTGGATCACAGACCACCCTAATTTTGAGTCATGGCCATCGACGTCAGCTCCAATTCCGATGCTGAATCTCCAACACCTTCGCGCCCCGCCCAAGTTCCTTTCCTCCATCACTGGTACACAATTAAAGGATGTTCGAATACAATGGAGTAGTAGATACGAGCAAGTGGGCGCCGCGTTCACGACACTCAAATCACTGGCAGCTGACGACACTCCCTTCACTTGTTGCACTGATTGTTGGGCCGATCAAGTTGAGGAAATTGTGGACGCCGTATCGCAGCACCTGCCGCATACAAGAACGTTGCAGATGGAAGTGCAGACCATCTTACCGCTTCATGTAGGCCCGCTTGTCTGAAATGCTTTTACATGTGCTAATTCTCACCTAGCACGTCCTGCCATGTTTCGCAAGGTGCCTCCCTCGTTTAACGGGTCTGGCGTTTCTCTCGTTCTTGAATATCAGTTCGGACCACTCGACCATTTTCGGTGACAAGGCGCAATCGGGTCAGACCAGGGCTCTGGTGGATGTATGTCCGACACTGGAGGCGTGTCGTTTCAGTGAGTTTCCGAAGCGTCGCCGCTATTCATTCCATGCAGACTGATTTCCACAGACGGTGCTGCTTGGAGGAAAGTCAGCGGAGTCTGGGAGAAATTTCCCGTAGATGATTTTTTCGCGCTAGCCGGTATTTCTTGGAGGCCTAGTGTTGTGCGTTACTGAGGATGGGGACGTCTAAATGCACTGCTAGGACCGAGTCATTACTGAGCCACGAGATCCCTCTGCGTACTTGTACGTCGCCACCTCAGACCTCTTCAGACAAGCGCCGGTTAACCCCATCTAAGTACCTGACACTTCCCTACACTTCCCCTTCACTGCCGCATTTCTGGTCTCTGGATTCCGCCAATTCGTCTAGACCCGAAAATCGAATGCGAATACACCAATACAGTTTTCGACACTTTGGCACCATACCGCACATCGTCGCATTAACCATTTTATATTCTATATTCTATCTAAATCGTGCTGCCGTAGTAACTCTTAATTCGCGCTGGCAAGAAATCAGAATCGAATGAACGACACATACAAACCCCCTCCCTACTTGCGAATCTCGAAATAACGCAACCCCGACCCCGAATCGGGCGCGGGTATAGTAATAGCATAGTAAATAGGCGAGGCGCCGAGTCAATACGATACACAATACATATATCGGCACTGCTCGAGCCTGAAGCCAGTTAATAAATCGGTCGGTCGGGTAAACAAACGTTAAGTAGGAAGGAAAGAAACAACATAAGAAGCGTCAAAAGTAAGAACAGTAAGAGATGAAAGTGGAAGAATAGGTAACTATAAACAATGCAAAGCAAAGAGTCCGATTCGGATATGAATTCGGTGTGGTTTGGTCGTGCGGTGTACGTGAGCCGGGTGGGGGTGGGCGTCCGGGGGGACGAAGTGAACGAGGGGGGCGGGTGGGGGTTGAATTGAATGAGTGGTGAGTACAAGGAGATGCGGCGTCGCGAAACCGACGAGGATCGAGGAGGAGGATGCGAACAACAGACGACGCAGAGCGCCGAAAACCCGCCCAAAGGAAAATTCGTGCACCGTCTTTGCGCAGGTGCTGGTGCTTTCTTTACTCATTCGTTCGCCACCTGCACACAAGAGCGCGCATCGTCAGTCACGGGACGGCCCCAAAGAAACCACACATACCTTAAGCACCCTCGGCTCATTATCATCATCCCCATAATCGCTCTCCGGATCCTCCACCTCCCCCACATGCCCATGATGGCTCGCCATCCCGCCATACGCCCCCCCGTCCTCCACATGCGTCTGATACTGCGACACATACCCGTCCGCATACTGCGGCTGCTGCACACTCACGCCCTTCCCGCTGCTCCCCTCCGACGGCGGCGTCCCAAACGACCCGCCCAAGCTCCGCGCCGCGCTCCCGCCCCCGCTCTTCGCCCGGCCCAGCCCCGGGTCAGCAGAGGCGGTGGGCGGGTACCCCTGCGCGACGGGCGCGGGCGCGAGCGCGGGCTCTTCCCCGGGGTACACATACCCCCCCGCCGCGCCGCCCTGCGCGTGCCAGTCCTGCCCCACCTGCGCCTGCTGCGGGTGCCCGTACCCCGTCATCTCATACGCCCCCGCCCCCGCCCCCACGCCCATCCCCAGCGCCGCCGCCGCCCCGTACCCGGCCCCACCGCCATGCCCGCCGCTATACGCATCCATCGGCGGCTGCGCATACGTCCCGTGACTGCTCACGTCCGAGAACCCGAGGTCCGAGTACCCCGACGCGTACATGTAGTTGCTCGGCGTGCCCCCGCTGTGCACGGCGTCCGACGCGGGGTACCCGTCCGAGGGGGGCCCGTGGGCGTACGGCTCGGCGGGCGCGGCGTACGGGTCCGCGTGCGTCTGCGGCGCGGCGTTGATGTAGTCGCTGTAGCCGCCGCCGCCCGCGTAGGCGCCGCCGCCGTAGTTGTAGTCGTCGTCGTCTACGAAGACGGGCGCGGGCACGCGCTTGGCTTCTTCGGCGATTTCGCGGTCGAAGCGTTTTGCCTGGGGGTCAAAGAAAAGTGAGTGAGGAAGAAGGCAGAGGGACGAGTGGATAAGGAGTAGTGGGAGGGACAAGAAAGGCGGGAAGCGCGGGAAGCCGGGATTCCACCGTAGCATCCAAGTGAACGCAACTCGCAGTCACTACCATGGACCAAACTGCGCACGTATCCATGTCCGTCCACAAACCCCGAGGACCAAACGAGTGTCCAAGACTCCTCGAATGTTCCCAAATACCGTATACGCGCGCCTCCCTTATCAGCACCAACGCTCGACGCTCCCGCGCAATGCAGACCGCCAGCGCCAAAGCTCCATCCGCTCGTCTTGCATGGCAGCAAGACCAAACGAACAGATACCGGTGTCTGTCGTCTCGAGCAGTGTGTCGGTGCATCGGGCAGAGCTGTCGTCGAGCAGTGTTTCGCCCCCCAAACCCAAAATGGACACACTCCACCCGGCGGCAAGACCAAACCCAAACGAGATATAAGTACGTCGCACGCGTCCTCCAGAAAACGTATCCGCAGCTGCACGCTCCCGCGCTCTGCAGAGCCGGCGCCGACGCTCCACCCGCTCGTCTCGTCTCGCACAGCGGCAAGACCAAACGAACGGATATAAGTACGTCGCACGCGCCTTCTAAAATATGTCTCCGCAGCTGCACGCTCCCGGGAGATGCAGACCACCACCCGCTTGTCTCGCACGGCAGAAAATCCAAACGAATGAACCTCGTCTCGCACGGCGCGCCCTTCTCGGAATATGTCTCCGCATCCGCATCCGTCCCATCCCCATACGCGTACGAAAACACTACACACTGCTCGCGCATCTCGGTCTCGGACAGCGCGTCGATGTTTCGGGCAGCGTTCCACGCCCCAGTAGAGACTCCTTCAGGTGTAACGCATGCCGCGCTACCAGCGCTAAGGCTCGACGCCCCGCCAGCCCCTTGCCCGCCCGCCGTAACACCGCAACAAGTAAGCGGATAGCACATCCCGACGGTGCCCCAATCTCCTCCGCAGGGCAGGACAACCCACCCGGGCTCGTACGTGAGCCTAATCTGTGGGGGAGACGACGTGCAAAGAACGCTTCACACGTAAAACAGCACCCCCGCGGCGGACGCACACACGGCCGTCCGTTTCAAAGTACACGGACACGCCGCGCGCTCGTGGAGCAACACGTCCTCGTACGTGGTGTGGTGGCTCGGCCCCACCTCCCCAACGAAAAATCCCCAGCAGAAAAGTGACAGAGGGAAAGAAAAACACCAATACGAAAGCAAAAAAAAAAAACGTACCCTCCTCCGCCTTATAGCAGCCGTCACGAGCGCGAATATGATCCCCGCGACGAGGAGCCCGACGATCGTGAACGTGGCTGCGACTGCGCCTTTGTTTTGGAGGAATCTGGGGGGGTGGTTAATTTAACATACAATAAAAACGAAAAAAAATAAGATATAAGAGAAAAGAGCAGGGAGGGGAGGAGGAGGAGGAGAGGGATATGGAGGGATAGTGAGCGGAGGGGGCGCCAAGCCGGCAATGCATGTGATTCGCGCTGGGTGCGAGCCTCGACTGGGTCACCGGTGACAGATGGGACGATGGGAACATGCGAAAGGGGGGCCAGAAGATGGATGGATGCACGACGGATGGGATGGATGCGGTCAGGGTATGTATATGTGTATGCGGCGACGAAGGCGGGAATGGAAGTGCAGTGGGGCGGGGTAAACATCGAAGGAAAACTCCGATGGATCCGGGCAAAGTCCCCCGACACCGAAACAGAAACAGAAACAACTAAAAAACGCACCCCTTCGTCGCAGCACGCACCGCCCCACTCGCCGACGTCGTCGGCGCCGTCCCCGTCAGCGTATTCGTCTCAAACTCCGTATGCGTCACGACGCTCCCATTCGGCGCCGTCGAGAGCGTCACGCTGGCGGTGACGCTCGTGCTCGGGCTCGTGCTCGGGAGGCTGCTCGTCGAGCTGGGGAGGCTGCTTGTGGACGAGCTGGAGGGGGGCGCGCTGGATGTGCTGGGGGGGAGGGAGCTGGTGGAGGGGATCGAGCTCGAGCTGGGCGGCGCGGAGCTTGAGATTGGGGATGAGGAGGAGGAGGGGGGCAGGGAGGCGGAGCTTGTGAGTGCTGAGGAACTTGAAGACCCAGAGCTACGTTGCTGCGTTCAGATTCTCTGCTCTGGCGGTAATCGGTATACGCACATATTGCCTGCGAATCGTATTGAATAAGTCCCAGCACAAAATTATTGCAAAGACAGGACATACTCATGTTGAATTATATTTTTTGGGAGGATTGGGTGTGTTACATGCAGTGGGTAAGGAGCGTGGGCAGCCTGGAGCAAAAGCACAGACGAAAGAGGAGCCGCAAGTGTGAGCAAGCACAAGACCGCACAGCATTTCCTAAGCAAGTCCAGCTGATCATCACGACTTGAAACGAAGGCAACCGACTGTTACGGCAGCCAGTGCAAGAAAATCTTGGACTGGCTACTCTTTCAGGAACGGCGTAAAAACACCAAAAAAATCCACACAATGGTCTATTAGTATTTGGAAACCCATCCCACCGATTTCGGCCCATCACGGAGTTTGAACTCGGCAAACCGGCTGATCGGAATCGATGTTGTTGAACTTGTTCAATATAAATCCGGGAGGCAAAAAATTTGGTTCCTCTTAGAAATACACATATATGATGCGCATGCATATCTCGACAGTTTCAGGTTCGCAGGGATCCCTGTTAAATTCGAGCTTTCAAAGCCCATCTGACGACAGAGCCACAAGGCTGTTCAACTTCAAGTCCGTGTCGTGCATACTAAGCCTAAGCCGCTCAATCGGTGTCTCGTTACCTCTCTACTTTTTATGTAATTGGATTCGTGTAACCAATTCCTTCTTCCCTTCCCTATCTAACTTTCTTCGCTTCACTCATCTCTTTGGTGTGTTCTATGATCTATAATCTGTTTTGTCTTAACTTAGCCGGTATGCGACCACTGAAACCCGCGAACAGGTTACACACCTTATTCGGAGCCGGAGCCTTGTGCCCTACCCCCATGTCTTGGTCGAGTCCAATCAGGCTGCCGAACATTCCTCCGAGTCGGGTTGGTCAAACTTACAAGTGTAGTTTCAGGACACAACAGGAGCAAATCAAATGGCCACTGGTCTTAGAAAGTAGCTTTGGTAGTCAGTGAACGTCTGGTATACAGTACATCGCGCGTGGTTAATTGTATGCGTAAATACAACGAATCGAACAGTTAGCTAAACCGTGCGAACATCAGCTGACCAAAATTTCCTCCGCCGAGTTGCCGACCGGTGCCGTGAATGGTTTCCCTTCACTCATACACTCGGAGCTATCAAACGGCTGATCGGCACTGGTCGGCAACGGTTTGTACTGTCGATTCAGTGGCTTCCAAAGGTAATCGGCGGTTTACCTCAGGCCTTGTATGACCACTGAGTTCCAGCAGATATGTACTACCGGAACTCACTGGATTTACACGACATCGCAATAGTTTTCGCCGGTTTCCGCCGCAGCGACCCCGATCATGGCTAAGTTCTTAGTTACTTCCGAGCTCTTTTTCACAGCTCTGCCAGACTCCCATAACTTTCGAATGATACTGAGACTGTGGGGGTTCAGAATGAAAAAAAAAATAACCTGTAGCGCGCTGTCGCAGCAGAGCCCACTAACCTCTTCACTTCCAGGGCTAACTTGGGGTGCAGGCCGTCGCTGGAGCGCGGCAGGTACGAGTACGTTTTATTTTTTTTCATTAGATCAACACATTGAGAGTGGATAGGGGGCCACAGTTAGATTCTCGGGTGTCCAGTCTGCATGCTCGCGCCACGCTCCACCCAGCCCGACCTGCGAGCACGCGCCCGACCTCGACCTCTAGGGGATACGGCAGAACTCTTTGCACACGTGGAGCGTCGAGAGAAGCGCATCGGAGTAGGGCTTGGAAAGGGGGAGGTCCCAGACAGTTTCTGTACCTGGTTCTCAGGGGTTATGAGGGTCGACGTGCATCACCAGTTGCGAGAAGACCCCAAAGATGACATTGAGGAGGCAGGCTGTATTATTAGCACCGGCAGGGGTATCGTGCACGCACCTTACGAGCCCGATCTGGATGGTCTAAGCAAAAGATGTCGGTCAGCGAACGAGGGTAGGAAGGTGGGACGAAATACTCGTTGCCAGTCCACCAGTCACCACGAAAGTGCGGGTGAGGCAAGCGGCGGGGGGGCGGCAGCGAACGCGTCATGCCGCAGGTGATGGGTTGAGCAGCGACCTGCGCGAGCGCTCGCTCCGAGTCGTTTGGGCTGCCGGAGCACCAGGATCGATCGAACCAACGACGGGGGCGGCGTGGAGGTGGAGGGACGAGTCCCCGCCCCAGAGAGGGTTCAAAGGCTTGGGGTTGGTAAAACCCTCTTGTTGCAGGGCAGGTGGCCGATCCAGGTTAGGGTTGGTGCTGCAAGTGGCTGGAGGGTGGAAACAACGTCGCAGACGTTATGCGGCGGCATGTCCGTAATCAGAGGAAGAGGGCCCATTCGGCGGGGTAGGCGCGCTTGGCCTGGGTTGCTCGTCGCCTGTCTGTAGCCCTGCGAGGACGATATGTTGAACAGCGCCTTGGCCTCGAGCCTGCCCTGACGAGAAGCCGCGCATCCGTGCACCTCGGACAGTGTTTGCGTCGGACTGCCTCCTGGCTTCAGCTGGATCTTCAATTATTAGGTTAAGCATGGAGGAAACTCCGAGAATGGCAGGGGACGCACAGGGGTCACGAAAACATATTTCACTTCACAATGGTGCTGAAATTCTGTTCAGAATTATGGTTGTGGTGGAAATATGATGATTTCGAGGTTCACTGCATCGAAAGAGCTGAAATGAAGTGAAGAAGAATAAATTAGAGGTCATACGGCTAGTGTGCGGCGGTCAGCGAAAGTGGTTGCAGCAGGGTGTCTGTTGAGTGAGAAGCTCTCAAGTAAGGGGGGAGACGGGGGGAGGAGCCCACAGAGCTACTCTTGTTGCCAGCTGCACGACGAGACTGGATGGAAGAGACACGCTGAGAAAGGTTGTCGTCGTGGTGGAAGACACGGATTGTCACGTTGGTCACATCGCGTAACGACGGAACACTCGGAAAACGCTCCCGTTTCCGCTGCATTTTCGACGATTTGGAAGAGAGGGATCTTTCATAAACAACTACCCAACCATGCGAGTACCGTTTTCGGAGCGATCAGCCCAATTCCGAACCAGTAGTTCAACAATCTACTGATGAACACCAGAATTGTGGCATTGTAGGGTCTTTAGCTATTCTCTTTGCAAAACTAAAGATATACAACTGCACATACCATAAATAGAAACTTAAATCCAAAGATTTGAGTTTCCTAGCGCAGTTTTGAGACTATGAGAGAAAAATCGGATTCTGTGACATAAGCGTTTCTCACGGTGCATAAGACTCATTAGATTGAAAGCTAATGAACTAAACATGATTGCTGACAAGATTTGATCGAAGTCACAAAGTCGTAATGAAAATAGAGCACCGCCACTATTTTGCGTAGTTGGATAGAACGGGACCGTAGGTTGCGAGGTCAAAAAAACACCGGTTACACGATTATTAAGAACGATTACTCACGTACTCGTAATCCGACCATATATGATATTTCTGTTTTACGTTTATTTCCTTCTGGACTCTCAAAATGATTTAGGGGAAATTTTCTGCAGCTTCCAGCACGCTTTACTGACTTTCTTTGCTTTCGGCTCGTTGTGGCCCGGATCATCCCACAGATCATTGCCAGGAAATTTGGATTCAATGACACGGACTAACCAACCGTACAATTCTGGCAACATGGCTTCTTGGATCAGGCAGCTCGGAGGCCAGCGGCTGAGTGCACCTTTATGAATTTATTGCATCAGTCGACCCGAGCGGACCAAAATGTCCGGCTTTTTCAGATCTTCTAGGCAGTCGGGGGTCAAACCAGAGCTCTAGTAAGATATCCACCAAGACTGTGTAACTAAAGCCAATAGTATATAGCACCTGAAATTGAATGAAAATGGGAGCCCCCATGCTCTATGAATTTATTTAGTTTGCGGTATACAACTCAACTTCCTAATTGAGGAACGAACAGACACTGTGATCATCAAATTGCGGCTCAGTCCAGCCGCCGATAGACTCTTCACCTGTCTATATGTTAGGTAACAAGACAGCAGCGCATGCTGCACAAATAAATGGGTCGTTTGAACGAAAATCCAACGAGGAAGAAAAAAAGCGGGGGAAGTGTTACTCGACTCTCGAGAGCCTGGACTTGGTTAACAAACGGAAAAAAGGGTTTACATAAAGCCTCGACTCGCGTTTGAATTCATGATCAAACTCGGTGTGTTCGCAGTAAGACGACTCGAGACTTTTCCAGATATTCCCCCGACTCGGAGTAGTGCGGTGCCACTAACTGCGGTTGAATTATTCTGGAAAGTCTAGCTATATTTCAACCCAATCCGTGTAGGATTGACTAAGATACAAGCAATTCTTCGAGGGGATCAAAAAACGGCCTAAAACGGAAATTTTTCATCTGCGCCTTCGGTACTGTTAATAGCTGTAAATTCGAGCTTTCCCATCTGATGACAGAGCCACAAGGCCAGTGTTCAAGTCGGTGGCCGCTCAATCTGTGCCTCGTTACCTCTAGAGCTCTCTACTATTTACAGCTCTTTGCGGAACTCTAGGCGGGGCCGAATTTTTTCCATTTCGGGCCGTTTTTGATCGTTTTTCTTATTTCCCTTCCTGTGGCCTCAGTTCTTCATGGATCACCTCAATTTCTTCGAAAATGGATTCTCAGAGTAAATTCACGTCTGGTGATGTTCTCGAAAATTTTATTTACATCATTTACATCTTGTAATATGAGATCAGGCTGTTTTGACGTTGGCAGCCCCTCGCTCGGGGACGGTGACCTTAGCGGCACTTTAAAGGGTTACTGGCACCGATATAGGACGTCTCAAGAGCGTGATGTTGTCGGATTTGTAATAATTCACCCAGGTATGTGGCAAACCAGTGTTATTCCGGCAGAATCATGGATTTGGAAGGCAAGCAGAACTCAGTTGTTCCCTCATGCCCTATGCATGGATATTTCTACTATCAGAGCATAGCAAACACATTCACTCTCGGAAGGGGGTGATGTAGCCGCTTTTCTTCATTTTTCATATATGGGTTCTCGGGATGTGTTTCAAAACAGCGGTGTGTTACATGTTACATGTGATTGTGACATTCGCGTCATTTTAAAACGCGTCGCGACGACGCATACATCGAAAATAAAGAAAAGTGGCAACATCACCCTCTTTAGCGAGTCAGTCCATTGGCTAGATTCCGGAAGTAAAAAGATCTACACATAGGGCACAAAGGAACAGCCAAGTTCTGCCTACTGTGCACAAAGGTGAATTCTGATGCAAGAATGCTAATTTCCGCTGTTTCTGAGGGTATCAGCCAAAATCGAAACACATCACGCTCGTTAGAATGGTAATATTGGTTCTCAGTACACGTATGAGAAACACTGAGGGCACCGTCCCCGAGCTAGGGGCTGCCGACGTCAAAACAGCCTGATCTCATATTACAAGATGTAAATGACGTAAATAAAATTCCGAGAACATCACTAGACGTGGATTTACTCTAGGAATCCATTTCCGAAGAAACTGAGGCGATCCGTGAAGAGCTGAGGCCGCAGGAAGGGAAATAAGAAAAACAATCAAAAACGGCCCGAAATGGAAAAAAATCGGCCCCGCCTAGAGTTCCGCAAAGAGCTGTAAGCGATGTAAGCGAGCTTAACCGAGAATTAGCCGACTCCCACTCCCATCCTTTTGGTCATTCCTCGTCGGCCAGAGGAGGGATAAAAAAAAATAATGACCTTGTATTTTCTGTGTTGAAATTGGTCAGGAGACATAGAAGTGAGGTTCTGAGCACACTCTGCTACTTAGTTGACTCAAATTGAGCATTTGCAGGACATCGATCGTCCTTGACGGCTGGTTCGTCCCGTTTTGGAAGTTTGATCATCGGTTGGTCATGTTTTGACAGCAGGATCAAAAGTGGAAAATACGTGCTGAAGGCCTCTGAGAATGAAGTTAATCAAAGGGATGGTGTCCCAATACCCACCTCGTCGATATTGGAGACATTCAGCACAACGACCCTGCCCAAAAAGGAAATATTTCCTTATTTGGACGTCACGTGGTAGGGTGGGTCCGCCAAGAGGTCGATAATAAAAAAAACGGCCCAAGGTGTTTTTTTATATTTTCTGTACCCCCTTGAGGCGTGATAGAAAAGATGTGCGATGGCTGTGCACGGCAGGTGCCGACATCAATGATCAGACGAACAAATAAATTGCAAATAAACATCTTTTGCTTGCGACGCTCATGATGGTTCTCTGGCTTTCTGGGTTGCAGCGCCCACCGTTCATTTAACGCTCGGCCTGCTGTGCCCAAATTCCCTTTTCTTCCTTCCCAGAAGTACTCAATTGATCTTGCTGGCAACCTGGACTGGTTCAAGAATCAAACTGGGTTCTCCTTTTCGGACAAATTGTTCCCTCAATTCGACCTCGTGGTATATTGTGCAATCCCGGATTCATTGCTCTCGGGGGCGAGGTACGAACAAACAAACTAACTCGGACTGCAACTCCCACTCATAGCCGACCGCGCACATCCAGCGGGGCACGGAAACTCGGGATTGAACTGCCAGACCAAGAACGGATCGGTCTCGTTTGTCAACACCTCACCGATCAGCCGGGCCGGGCCAGGCAAATCGAATGACTGTCTGAATATTTCAATCGAAGGAACGCGGATTTGTCCCCAGCCTCGTTGAATGAGCGTCTCGATGCTGGTGCCGTAGATGTATTCGCGGAAGTTGGCCCAGCGGATCGCCGAGGCACACTGTTGAGTTGTAGCTTCAACTTGGTTGGTCAGTTGACTTTCCTGCTTACCATCGGACAACTTTCTGCGTTGGTGTACAAACTCAGCTGCGCAAACGCAGCGAGGGCGGCGGAAGGCGATAGCTTATGTGGCCCTGCGGGGTCAGTGAGGATGGTGGAGCAGTTACTGATCGCGGCGATTTCTCCTGGACCGGTGTGATCAAATAATCATTTAATTTGCGCAGGACGACGCACCATGTAATGTCGGATTACCTGTGTTCTTCGTATTCACACCGGTGCAAATCAACTGTCCAAGGCCCGCCGCAGTATGGTTCACAATCACGCTCGCAAATGCGGAGAACGGGCACGGCGACTGGGTGAGGAGTACCTCGTTGGCCTGTCTCATCCAGAACGCGCGGGTGCTGAATGGGATCGAGTTGATGGAGAGGCTCGGCGCGGCGATAACTGTCTGGAGAGAGTTTGACGCCGCTGCGCCAGTTACGAGGATCGAGGCAAAGAGGAGGAGGCAAGGAGGCATGGTGGAAGGCTGGGAAGGACATCCCTTCGAATGCTGGGATTTATACCTTTCGGTTCATCCCCCGTCGAATTCGGGATGTAGGTAATAATATGTAAGGTGCTGTCTTCTGGCGGATGTATCATGTCATCGTGCGTAGAGGCGAATATAGAATCCTCTCCTATTTTCATCCACCAAATGTCCACTGGCAATTGAGACCGGCTACATGGGACGAATATCAGTTGATCAAAAATATTCCACGGCCTACACCAAAATAGGGTCGAACACCCGCACAGTCTGAAGATCCTCACATTCGGATTGACTTCAGCGAGGTTTCCGTTCTCAACACGTGCCACTTCTTTCCTTCTCCATCACTGTATTTTGACGGCTCGTGGGCACAGTCTGCCGGGTCTAGGTGGGTCTTAGTCTCTTATACACAGACGCTACAACAATTTTTGTGCTCCTGCCTCACATGTTGTAGGTGGGTCTAGGATCACAAAAGTTGAAGGACAAAAAGGCAAGTTCGCAGAAATGGAGATAGTGCCATGCAAGGCTCGCAAAGAGTTATTCAGTTACCGACAAGATACATACTGAGGATTGATATACATGACGATTTGGCATATGCATTGACCACCGTCGTAACCGGCTGAGGTAACATCGCCGAGACCGCCGAGCCGATTCCCACGGTTCCTCCTGCTATTTCTTTGAACACCCGGTTCCGAGCGCCACGCATCAATTTTGTGAAACGTTTTGTGGCAGTGCCTGGTCACGTCTATCGCTCCTTGCTTTTGAATGCCACAGCCCCTCGTCGGCGGGCCTGCGTACATCTTCAATTTCACCGAGCGGCACCGGCGCCCGAAGCGCATCTTGGTCAGGGAGGATACAAGGGAAAGAGAAAATGCGGACAACCCTTAGGTGCGGTTTCGGTTTGCTCCGACTTGGCTCCGACGCGACGAACGCCCAGAGCGCAAGACTAATCCGCAGCGCCCTTCCAATAACCCGCGCTCGTCACCTGCGGGTCGGTTGAAGGCCTGGGGCTGCAGTGGATGGTCGCAAGGCGAGTTTTCGTTGTACCTTCTTCATTCATCACTACAGCTACCCACCCCCGCCCGCAGATCGTACAAACAATTGCCTGCGTCCCACATTCCGTCGTGTGCCCGCTCAGTGGGCTGCAACTGTTGCATAATTGGGTCGATGAGTCTAAGAGTTTTGCATCGCATGAGTGCGAGTGAGTTTTATGTGCCACTCTTTTGGGTTTTGTGTCTTTTCTTCGTCCTTTGACCTTTTATTTCGCTTGCATGCCAATGACGACGTTGCCCCTATTTCCCTTGAGTTACGAGTGTCGATTTTTCGGTTTAGGGGTCGACGTTGCGTGTTTATTTGGGTTATGACATTGGTCTACTCTTGTCGCAGACTGGCTGCTCTCCCCATCTTTGATTGCTTGCTTGCTGATTTCCCCCCCCCCCCTGTACTTCAGTGGAGACCAGGCCTAGCTATGCGGATTTTTCCTTTTCCTTTGCAACCCGTTGAATTTCTTCTGCCTCACTTTGCTCAACCTTTAGGCGCTGGAAATCACCGTCACAGTCGTCTCCGACGCGTCCACCGACGCCGACCGTTGTACAAGAAAACCAGAATCATTATGTTCTGCCAGCCTGTGCCGATTCTGTCGGCTATCTACACGGCATCTGAGACTCGTGCGTCCCATAGAGCGCGGAGTGGACCACCTTCTCATTCTGAGCCTCGGCTCCTAACACTCTCTCCCGTTTGGACCCATATGGACAACAGACTGTACTTTCCCCTAGAGGCGATAAATATGGTGCAGGGGGTGCGCATCATGGTTTTGGTAGTCGAAACTTGCCATCCACTCATCGTTCTCAGTGTGCACATGTACCGAACGTTCTGGATGTTCTATGGACTCTTGATCATTCCCGGTAGGGCATCTATTTCATGTGGTCACCATATTATTAGGGCACGTTTGTCTTCTCCTGTTCCCTTCTATTTCATCGCAGATGGCTAACGCGTATTTTGCAGCATGGCGTCGAAAAGACGTCACATAACGTGAACCCTGGCGCTTGGACGGTCGGGCACATCAGCGTAATCCATTTGATCGCCGATATCGCTCGAATAAGCTTGAATGTTCACAAACAGAACTTTAGTTCTTGTTTGTGTCTAGCACCCTAAAATGTAACGATTCGGCTTATATAACTTGCCTTACGGGGATCCGTGTCCTCGTGACTTTCGGATGTAACCGATAGATCAGATCGCACTTGACTTGCACCCTCCCAATTCCGATTCGTTCGAGGCTCGAGCCCTTGAAAAATCACTGTAAAATTTGAGGATTCGGCGAGAACATAAAGAACCTAAAAACTGTTGAAAACCATTGTGCTCGGTCGCTTGCCAAAGCAATATACAGTCGAGGTAATTAGCTTCAAGCTTGGATTTTGCTTTGATTTAAATTGATTAGGCCGTTTTTTTTACAATTTTTAACAACGGCTCTTTCATCACAAGGATGTTAGCTACTGTACCTTCTTTTCTGTTTGTGCCCGCCGCTTGTCGGCCATCCACTTTCATATCAAACATGGACCGCAGCTACCAGGTTTGTAATCAAGGCTTACAGCATTGGACTCGAACTCCTTCGTGAGAGTAACTCGGAGAGTCTGGCCGCCGCGCGGCAAGGCATCATGGGATATCCGATCTCCCGCTGCTTGACACGACCACGTCACTAACGCTATAAGTACTCACTTGCTCACAGCCAGACCACTGCCTGTCGAGGCACGACAACTTTAGTAGCGTTAGGCGCTCACGAGCGCCTAACTTCCACGTGAACGCCTATTTTGCACGCCAACGCCTAATTTGCGAATAGGAGAGGGCGCTCGCGAGCGCCTAATTTTGTATGAACGCCTAACTTTTGTGTGAACCTATTTTTAGCTTTTGTGTCAACTCCTATTTTGCGTGTCAACGCCTACTTTGTATATCACAATTACGATCTTCCAATTCCCAAATTGCATCAAGTACTAGTAGTTACTGCAACCAAACGACGACAAGTAATTCTTTAAGACTCGCGAACTCTTACTTTACAGGCTCTTCTCTCGAGTACAATTTTAAGTTAAATATCATTCGGATCCACCTCATCACGTTTACGTCGCCGAGTTGCCGCAAGGGGAGTATCAGGCGCAGGTGCGACTGCCGGCGATGGTTTTGGGACTGGGGGTAGAGTGAGAGGCCACTCCTGCGGCGGCGAAGAGGGCGGTAGGTCAGAGAACATTGCCGCAAAAAGATCCATATCCGAGTCGGAGCTGCCGAACTCTTGGGAACCATCAGATGCAGGCATGGTAGTGCCGGAATCGACGGCGTCGAGGGAATCCCTAGATACCGGGATCGGAACACCAAATAAATGGCTGAGATCTTCTAGAGGGAGGCCGAGAAGTGTGGTAAGCTGTTCATCCATTGCGGAGTCCTGCTCAGAGCGAGGGTATGGAGCCTGAAAGTTGAGGTAAGGATGCGAGGTGGTCCTGGACGAGAGGGCAGGAGCCGGTAGCATACCGAGCCATTTTTTGTAGCCATCAACATCGCCGTCGGTGCATTGATGAAGGAGCGCGGTACGATGTGCTTTCATCCCTAGAGTGACCAGCGAGAGGAGTGGGAGAGAGGGATAGAAGAGACGTAAGAGGAAAAAATTGTAACGTAACCAAAACGTAACAAGAGATCACTGATTGACCTCAGTGGGAAAGTAGGCGTTCGCTTGGAAAGGCGTTCGCAAACAGAATAGGCGTTTGCTAGGAAAGTATCTTTTCGCTGGAAAAGTCGGCGTTCACCTAGAAATAGGCGCTCACAAACAAAATAGGCGTTCACATGCGAAATAGGCCCTTGCGACGGCCTAATGCTACTAAATGTGTATATACTCCTGCCTGTCCCCACCATGATCCTTGCTATCCTTCTCCCTGCCCTAGTATTCTTGACAGTCGTCTCTTTCCAGGCCCAGATCGGAATAATTGTTCGTCGGTTCTCATCGGTTTTCCGAAGGTGTTGAACACATTCCAAACTAGGTCCCGCTCTACTCCTACCCGGAGACAAATGCAACGTGGGAGCCACTCAACACGGCGTGAGCGCTTTCCCCTCTCATTTCGTCCTTGAATTTACAATCATGTCATTCAGTATAGGTGCCTACCCTGATGTGCAATTCTACGTCATTGTCAACCCCGACAGCGGGCCCGGCCCTACCGACGCGAACTACCAGGCAGCCGTCGCGGCGCTCCATACGTACGCGAACGTGCTGCTCATCGGCTACGTGTATACGAGCTACGGTGCGCAGCCACTGGACCAAGTGCAGCAGGACATCGATACGTACGCGAGCTGGCCCCCCGCGTCTGGCCTCGCGGGCATCTTTTTCGATGAGACGCAAGCGGGTCTCACCTCGACCTACCAGGCGTACACCGACGCGGCACGTAATGTGACGTGGCCCGGGCGCGCAATTGCATATGTGCGTATCGTTTCAATCGTTTCCTTGAAAAAGGTCGTGGCCCGTGCGTCTGACGATAGTGCAGGTTATATTGAACCCCGGGAGGACATCGGTGGCTCCGATTACTATACGCTTGCGGACCAGATTGTCACGTTCGAGAATACATACGCTGAGTATCAAAACCAGGCACCGTACGTCGTGTTTCTTGGAACACCGAGTTTGATGTTTGATTCTGATTTTAATCCCCACAGGCTCCCGCTGCCGCATCCCGCTCAGCAGGCGTTCATAATGAACTCTTTCAACGGCGCCAATGAGACCCTCGCATCAGTGGTCCAGGGATTCGAGACCGCGGGGCTCGCCAGCGCTTACATCACAGACCTGAAAGTCGATACATATAAGGGCTTTGGGAGCGATTGGACAGTATTTGTCCAGGATGTCAGCACAGGAAGCGGTTTGGGAGTTTCCTGATGAGTTGCTGTTTCTGCCAATAAAATTATACTGTAATCTAAGTGCGTTCTGCGTCTTTTGGATGCTTTGTCGACTGCTTACATAACTTTTAGGTGAGGCTAACTTGGGTTTTGGTCGATTTTGGAATCTTGCTGATAATTATTTCCAGCTTACATTTTTCTACCCTGCCTTGCTTGCAATTTTTATCTCATCGGAGCGGCACGCATCAATCTAGTGCGGCAGTGCCGGGTCAGGTGTGATTTGTCACTCCTTCTGCTCTTGACTGCGACATCCCCTCGTCACCGGCGTCCTCAGCGCTCGGTCGGTGCACCGATGAGGGCCCACATTGGCGTGTTATCACCGCCCCGAGGCGCAACGTGGTGTAGATACAATGGACAGGGAAGACGCGGATCTGGACAACGACCAGGTATGGTAAGTTTATTTTCTCCAAATTACATGATAGCGTGTGTGACGTGGCCTAGGAGAAGGCCGTTGAAAATCAGAGTGCACTGGTGATGGGCCAAACGACGAAGCGCCGTCGAGTGACTCTCGAGCTCGCCGACGACGACGACAAATGCCCACAAACTTGAGGGGCTGCAGTGTATGGTCGCAAGGCGAGTTTTCACTTTCCCTCATTGGCATCCCGAGACATTGTCCCCGTAAATAGAACCGGAGTGGTGCACCGCCTATTCATTTTGACCCTCGGCTCCTGACGCTCTGTTCCGTTTGGACCCCCAAGAGGACGACAGCTTATTGTTGGAAGCCCAGTACTAACAAAGACCCACCCGTCCGTGCTCGTCACCGAGCGTTCATCGCAGGTACTCGCAAATTACTCATCTCGGGGTCATTTCGAACGCAACTCCGACGTCAGCAGCAGAAATAGTATCGGTTCTGCACCGTATAAAAATGCTGTCTTTGTGCTTGAAGCTCAACAAACCTCCTCCCACCCCTCACACAGACCAACTTCAAGTTCTCAGACCATGTCCGACATCGAGGCTAATGGCGCTGGCAGGAGAGGACTCGCTGCGAACCACGTCGGAGGGCGCTCTACTACCAGTTTCATAGGAAACCCCACTGGCTTGTAAGTCCCTGCCCGTTGATGTGTTGCCAGCGCTGACAGAGAATACGACAGAGGAATGATGGCCTTCGCCACAACGCTCTTCGTGCTCTCGCTTTACGAACTCAACACCCGCCACGTCGGCGAAGCGAATGGTGTTCTGGGGCTCTCGTTGTTCACTGGCGGGCTAGCAACTTTCATGGCCGGAATGTGGCACTTCCCCAGGGGCAATGGATACGGTGCAGCGGGTGCGCATTACCTTATTCTGGTTGAAAATTGGCCATTGACTCATCGTTCTCCAGTATTCACGATGTACGGCACATTCTGGATGTCCTATGGACTGTTTATCATTCCCGGTACGGGCATCGCTGCTGCATACACAACAAGGGAGTTCAGAAGCGCAATCGGCATCTACTTTATGGCGTGGATGATGGTCACCATATTATTAGGGCACGTTCGAGTCCACTCCTATGTCATAGCAGACGGCTAACGCGTATTTTTGCAGCATTGCGTCGATAAGACGTCACATAACATGGATCCTCTTTTTCAGCTTCCTGACGTTCACATTCCTCTTCTTCGGAGTCTCCAACTTCAGTAGCAGGTCTAGGTACATCTTGACGTTGCTATCTCTTCGTATCATGGCACTGACACGTTCTCCCCAGTCTCCCCAAAGTGGCCGGCGCCTTTGGAATCACACCTGAGGCACCGACGCGCCACTTATGTAAAGCCCCCGGTAGGGAGGTTACGGTGCTATAGCGCAAGCTCCCCATGAGCGGTCGCGAAGGGAAGGGTTCGGGCTTCTAATCGGGAGCCACGGCCTTTCCTAATCGGGTGTTGTCTTCCTCGACCTCCGCCTTCCTGCGCTGGCCTTCGCCACCCTCCATTATATGCTCATGGTGCTGGCTGCACACACAGGGGATATACACACAAAGATTATATATACAGGAGTTACAATATACAAGAGGGGCCATAGTATATGGCCAATGTAGCAAGAGGAATGTGCAGGAGAAATACAATCAGTAGTACGAATGTAGCAAGATGATGGAGAATGATACAAGAGGCGGTACTACAGTCCAAGCAACGATGTAGGTGATACGATAGTCCAAGAAACGATGTGGAAAACAATCAAAACAATACATACGGAGGTCTTCGCGGAGGCGCGAAGGGTTGCCAAAATGCGAAAGAACTGCGAGCATACCAATGATTACTGAGGCGACGGGAGTTGCGCGTCCTGCAAGAAGTGGAGAAGGGCCATGAGCCGCGAAGGGGCGACGTTCTCCAGCTGCCTCATGACCTCCTCCCGCTCCGCCGGTGGGAGAGGTCCTGCAAAGGTCGACTGGCTCGCAGGCGGCGCAGCAGGCGGCATAGGGGCCACGGTCGACGAGCGATGAGCAGGGGCGGAGGAAGCGGCAGAGGCGGCGGAGGGCTTCGCGACCAGGAAATCTCGTTGATTCTTTCTCCTGCCAGATGTGTCGCCGTCTTGCTCTGCCGACCGGCCGCCGTTTGGCGGGTGTGGAATCGCCTGCATGCGCTTGCGCCGGTCTGCGACGAGAGCAGGGTCGTTGGCGGTGGGTGCGCTGGCGGTGGGTGCGTCTGGCGGGGTGAACGAAACCTGCTTTGCGGTGGGGTTCTTCCTCTGGGTGGGCTTGCCGCCGCCTTGCTGCGCAAGATGAGAAGTCCGCGGCGGCGGCGGAGGGATCGGCGTGACCTCGCCACCTGAGCGTAGCTTCTTCTTGGCGGGGGGCGGCGACAATGGATCCTCTTCCTCCGGCGCATCCTCATCGAAGAAGTCGGAGGAGGCTGGGCTTGGTGCCTTTCGCTTCTTCGTCTTCACGACTGGCGCCGTGACTGGCGCCGCCCTCGCCTTTTCCTTCCCCTTCCCCTTCGGCTTCTGCTGTTCCTCCTCCTCCTCCTCTTCCTCGTAGTCTTCTTCCTCTTCATCGTCCTCTTCGTCCTCTTCGTCCTCTTCTTCCTCGTCGGACTGGGTCTTTGCCTTCGCCCTCACCTTCCTTGGCTTGGACTTCGTCTTCGCCTTCCTCGTCCCCTTCGCCTTCGCCTTCGCCGCCGGCTCCTTCACCTTCGCCACCGGCTCCTTCACCTTCCCCGCCTGGTCCCTTGTCGTGTCCCTCATCGCGATGATGGTCTTGCTAATGGCAGCATCACCAGCGCGACGGACATCGACACGGGCCGACCAGACGTTGCCCGCAGCATCCTGGCAGCGAACAGAGTTGCGACCCGACGTCTGCCAGTGCAGGTCGGCGGCGGCGGCGTCCGTGGGTGCTGGGGTCGCGTAATTGTGGCCGATGATCACCAGATCACCCTCGGTGTAGTGGTGGGACTGCAGGCGGAGGCCGTAGCCAGAACCCGACTCGTGTTCGAGGAGAGACACGTTGAGGTATGTCAGGTCCTGGGAGCGCCAGGCCCCGCTTCCCTTGTCGCCGTAAACTTCGCCAGGGAGGCGGGCCTCAGTCGGGTACCCGAGGAGGCGAAGGTTGTTGGAGGACAGGGTTGCCCCAATAGGTACCCAGATGAAGTTGCCGAGTCGTCCCCCCTTGTCGCGAAAGACGTCGAACTTGGCGCAAAGCTGGCTCATGGCGCAACAACGATCCCGTATGGCCTTGATATTATCCGTGTTGGACTGTATCTTGACGGCGGCGACGACGGTGGGGGCTTGTTTGGACGGTCCCGCAACGGCGTTGGAGGTGGATGCGTTGGGTGCCTTCACGCCGAGAGCGGTGGAAGCCTTCGCGAAGGCCTTCGCAGCGGCGATGGCAGGGGATGCCTTCGCGATGACCTTCGCGGCCTTCGCGGAAGCCTTCGCGGACGGTGTCGGCCCTGCTAACATGGTGAAGAGTCCATCTGGGACTGACACCCCGGACTCCAAGTAGCTCTTCAGCTGCGCCGAGCTGAATAGCAATGAGCAAAATCCATTGCGAACCAAGGACGACGTACTATGCGCATATTTTGGCGATGCCGAGGAGGTCTGAGCTCGAAAGGGGCATATCACTGTTGCTGTGCCTGAGGGCATTCGAGAACTAGCAAAGAATGGATATGAGTGTCAAACCAGAGGTGAATTCCAACACGTACGGCGGTCTCGAGAGCAGGCGTGGCAAGAACATCCGCGAGCTCCGAGTCTTCGTGCACATGGGATCCACATATGAAGACGATGGCTTCAAACTGCCTCTCGTTTGCGGTGTTTATCTGCGTCCAAATCAGCTTCAACTCATCCAAGTGAAGGGAAACATACCATGCTCCGAATGCGACTACAAACTCGGTCGAAGTGGCGCTGGCGACTCGCTAAACTTTCTTCTTGCTCGAGCAGCGCAAGGTCGGCGTGCTTCTCCAGGATGATCTCCGCCTCACCGTCGGGGAATGCCTCGAGAAACTTTTTGTACATTTGACTAAGATCCCCAGCGGTGAGCTGGGGGATATCCATGGTGGTGGGATCGAAGTCCGGGTGAATTCGCTGATACTCCTCGACACAGTGCGTATGGCTGCACGCAAACGCCTGGTAAGCGTTCCAGTCGTTACCACTACGCCCCCCCTTCGACATGGAGCGCGCGAAGGCGGTGAGGAAGCGCTCAGGGGGAAGGCCGCCCTTCTTGCCATAACTCTCGGCGAGTAGGCGGACCTCTTTCACGAAGGCCTCCACCAGTGAGGCCTGCACCTTCGACGGCCGCCCTCCAACATCCTTCGCGTCGGATGTAGAGACGATAGGGGCGTCGTTGTCGTCGTCGTCGCTGTTCTCACCGAAAGACGCAGGGTTGTAAGACTCCTCAGCCACCGAAGAAAGGGCGCCTGCTGGTGCGTTGGATCCGGGGGATGGCATCACGGCGAGCGCCGGCTTGTATCCTGGCGGCGGCGGCGGCAGTTCTGCGTGCTGATAACTTGGATCATGAGGAGGGGGAGGGAGTGGATGTGCGGCAATGGCGAGTGGGGCGAGGGAGCGAACAGGCGGGCGATGCTCTTCGAGGCTGAATGGAATGGCCAGGCGGGGCTCCGCAGAGGGGCACGAGGAGCGGACTTGGGTGTCGCATCTGCGCGCGCCTGCGCAATGAAGCCCCCAGGTTCGTGTGACGTCGCCCGTTGAGACACCGGCTTAGGTGCAGTCTCCCCCGGCGCGGTCTTCCCCTGTGCGGTCTTCCCCTGTGCGGTCTTCTTCGCTCCCTTCCATGCTGGCTGTGGATGTGGCCGACGGTGCTGAGGCTCAAGACCAGGAAGGCGCTGAGGAGTGGATGGAAATGGGGGCGCGGGCGGTCCAGGTGGTGGTCCAGGTGGCGGGAACGAAAGCATTGGTGCTGCAGTCCTGGGCCTGGTGGACAGATTAAAAGGAGGGGCGACGGCGTGAGGTGGTGCAGCCGGATTGAAAGGAGGGGGAGCGGCCATCACAAATTCCTCGCGGCCCTCGCGGCGCTGGTGCGTAGCTGCCGCCTTTGTATTGCCACCGGTGCGTGTGGGCGCCTGATTGAAAGGATTGAGAAAAGGAGGGGCGGCGGCGGGATTGGAAGAAGGGCCAGCAACGGGATTGGAAGAAGGGACGGCGGCGGGATTAAAGGAAGGGGGAGCTGCCGTCAGATCTTTCACCGATTCCTCGCGATGCTGGTGCATAGCTGTGGCTTTTGGATTGCCAACGGCGCGTGAGGAGGGAGTGATCTTTCCGCGAAGGCGCGTCGCTGGGGGATGCATGGGAGGAGTTGCCTCTCTGTGCCGGTATCCGCCTCCGTATTGCTCCTCTGCAGGAGGAGGTAGGAAGCGTAGGGGCTGGATCATCCCCTCCTGCGGTTGCAAAGGGCGCTTGTTGCCACGAACCCGTAGTAGGGGCGACTCAGGGCTGTCGCGCGCTGACGAATCATCTAGTTGGTCTTCTTCCTCCTCATCCACGTACCCACCGCCTTTGTAGTCTTGAAAATCGTCGCTGTCGTTGGCGTTAGGATCCGCTGCCATTTCTGCTTGCTCCTCCGCGCCTTCCGGCAAGTAGGACCAGCCAGGCATTGGGAGCGTGGGCATCTGGAGGTCGCGTGTGGAATCACCAGGCGGTTGCAGGGCCGGGATGCTTTGGAAGAAGTCGTCTCCTAACGCCGAGTAGTCGCCTTCACAGGTAACACTGCCGAAGCTAGATTCCGGCGGCTGGGTGGGTGGGCGGGCGGGTGGGGTTGAGGCTGCGTCAGGAGCGCCAAGATAGGTCGGGAGATTTCGGCTGTTGAAAGAAGCCATTTTTTAGGAGAGAAAGATGACGGAGGGCTGCGTGAAAAAAAAAAGAAGGCCTTCGTCAGTCATCAAGAGGCCGTGGATACCAGTCTGGACCCTACCTGGAAATCAAAAAATGGACGCAAAACGCGAGGAACGCGCGATGAACGCGAGACCAAAGACCAAGACAAGATAGGAACACGAGCACTGAATTCTAGTTAGAAATGGTGCTGTGCAGTGTAATGCCAAATGAGTACTTACCAAAGAAACAGAGAGTAGGACGCCAGTCAGGGATTAGGGTGTCCGAACGAAGGGCAGAGGTGAGGGACGAGGAAAAAAAAAAGAGGCCGTCACGGTGGTCACAGAGACCGCGTGATGGCCGCCGCCGCCGCCTGCTGCCTCGACGTGGCACACGTAAACGAACCCGACCGTATTATCGACGACGTAACCGACGAAGGCTACGGAGGCGCTCATTTGAATTATTCAAAATATTCAGTATGTCGCGGATAGATTCAACAGGCGTTTATATATTACATTTTCGAGTGCCCAAGATGTGTGGCATGCAACAAAGACGAAAGCAAGGATGGCCAGTCAGGTCACGAAGGTCGCGAAGGAAACATTCTAGCAACTGTTTGCGATTAGCGCATGAATGCACCGTGGAATGGCGTAGCTTACATGGCTTATTCGATCTCCACGACGTAGTCTCTGCATTCTGGCTCCACGAGATGTGGGCAGAGGCCACAGTGGCAACTCTTATCCGTGAAGCGCGTCACCAACGCCTCGACGGTGGCCTTCTTCGTGCCACCTCCGCGGAAGTAATTACTGAAATAGTCGACGAGTGACTCGCGCGGCCAAGTGCAGAGGGCGTTGAGGCAGTGATGGTCTACGATTCCCTCTCTGAGGAAGCTCTTCGTGAGACTGTGAAGCGAAGGCTCAAAGGCTCTGAGGAATTTTTTGATATCGTCCACCTGCGTGTGAGAGAACTCATGATCGATCTGCGCATTGAGATGAGAACCGGGGTGCGTGGTGAGAGAGAGCTTCCGATGGCAGCGTCTGCGCGGCGCGTCTGCAGGGGCCCAGGTTTGAGCTCTGCAAGCAGACTCGCAGTGCGGATGCTGCCACCGGAGAGCTAGGAGGGAAAGAGAGAACGTACCTTCACTGGCATGGTGTTGGTGCTGGCAAGAGACTTGGGTCACACACGTGACAGCACTCTTTCCATTTTCCACGACGCCTTCGACGACGACAACGACGCCTTCAACGAGGACCACGACGCCTTCGACGACGCCGCCGGCGCTGTCGCCGCCACCTTCTTCGGTGTCGTGCACGTAAAGCGGGGACGCCACTTCCTCGGATTACCTCAATTCAACGGCCAATAGGAAGCATTATAACCGTCAGACCGCCTGGTTTTTTTTCCCCTATGCGACCCTACCTGGAGAACGGCCTATTTCAACACCGGAATGTGTACTACTGGCCTGCCCCGAGGTGTTTGATTTTAATCTGGATTTTTCTGAGGCTTTGGAAAATTGAGACACGAAAAGACCCAAAAGGCTTGTAAGTCGTCATTAGCTCTCAGACCTGTACCACCATCTCAATTATGGGCCGCCGCGCACAGCACCGCTCCCTTGCTGAGCAAGCATCAGCTAGTCGGGAGAGTAGTCGTAAGCACTATCACGGCCCAAAGTAGGTGTTTCTGGCCCGTATTCAATGCCCAAACCGAATCTGCAGTTATAGGGGTCAGCTTGCTCGCATGGCTCGCGCAGCCTCCCGTCGTCCAGAACATCGACGCAAAGGCCCACTACGACCTCCTAACACCCTCCCTCAGCTTCCTACGCCCACCGCACGGATGGTGGAGCTCTCTAACCAAGCTCTCCCCATCGGCTCGCGATTATTCGAGGAGGCCCTTCGATCGTCCGACGCAGTCGACGAGAGCGACCTGGGACGCTGGAAGGCTGCCCCACCCTTCGTCGAGGATGACGATACCATGGACCCGTATTCTGCTGGCTATCTGGCCTTCACCAAGTCGTTGGCGGACGTTTTGCACGGCGTTCGACTACGAGAACAAAACGAAAAGGACTCCGAGCTCCGACAGGCAGTATTGACGAAGGGCCGTGACTTGGTGATTCGTGGGCTCCAGGACGAGGTCGCGGAGACTTGGATTTGCTGGGGGAAGGCAGATGAATTGTTGGGTGGGTGTAAGTATCATCCCTTCCACCATTCGAGAGAACACACCATGTTGCTACACCATATTCAATGGCTCGCACGCACGATTTGTCACTTACTTAATCTCTGTCGCGAATTCTCAGAGTAGAAGTACAAAATCACTTAAAATGCTTGAATATTGATTGAATACACTTTGAGCCACCAAGGGTTTCGATAAAGGGTGCCTTCGGAGGCCGACGAAGGTCGCGAAGGGGCCTCCTCCAACAGTTCATCAAGAAAAAGCATTGAATTCAAGTAATAAAATCGTAACAAAACAAGGTAAACACGCGCGCGGAGGTACCGAAATGACTCCCTACGTGATGGGGAGGGTTTGAATGTGGTCGCTAAGCACCCGCCGCACCCGAGGCATGTCCGTTTCTGATATGCGCACGTCTCGATGGCCCCGCATGATCGCAGCCATCATGCAGAGAACCCACAGGCCACAGTCGTAGCCATTGGTCTGCCTTGGACGACCCTGATAAACGAAAAATGTGAGGGAAGGTGTCGCCAGAAGAGAAGACAATAAACAGACATACCACAGTGAAAAGTGGGCGTGCAACCCACATCTCGGTCGGATCTTCTGTGGATACGTGCAACGCGTGTCGGTTGCGATTTGACAACACAATGAGCCGGGTTATGAGAACCATGACATCCTTCAAACAGTTTAGCAGATGCTATTGAAGAGGAGGGAAGACGCACACGAAGGTCCTGGCGCCACCCTCCGGTGGAAGCCATGCTGTCAAAAAAATAGAGTTCCCGCGCGGGAACAACGACCACTACAAGCACCCAGTGCTCCTCTGAAGGCCTGTGGATCGGTATCAGCCACAATGGCTTCTCCCAGTATTCAGTCGGTGCTACACGGCGCCACAGGTCGGGGTCGGAACCCTTGTAGCGCACGCACGGCAGATCGTACGTACTGAAGACCGCACATTGGGTTGCTGAAGCCTTCGTCGGGGAGTAAACACCGCGGAAGAGGGTGTGAAGTGCAGCTGCAGCACCATTGAGACCAAAACCAGTCAAGCGGCCGGCAGAGCGAAGGAAGGGCTGCAAGTCGTCCAGCGTGATTTCGAGGGGTCGCAAACCGGGGCGGACCACGAAATGGGAAAAGCCGCCGACAACCTCCATCGAGGCGTTGCATGCGGCCAGGTCGGAAAGAAGAGTCGTGTCGGCATTGTCAGAGGTCTACCAAAAAAAAAGACGGTCAGTCGGTAAATGAAGGAGGTCAGTACATACATCGAAATTAGACTCACAGCGTGTTCCCATACTACGGTAAGGCATTCGGTGGAGGCCTCCACAGTTGAGGTCTCTGGCTCGTCCTCGTCGTCCGAGTGATGAAGAACCTCCTCGATGAGAATCACCTGATCCTCGTCCGAGATGTCGCCTGCATCGAGCTCTTGATACCCACCGTTCGTGTCGCCAGCTGCCTCCTCTACACCTTCGTCTGGCTCGTTGAAAAAATCCCTTGCGTCTGTGACTACAGAGACTCGACCAGTAGCACGCACGACGGCCGGTGTCACGGAGGACGTCGCAGACGGCACCGCTGACGTCGCAGATGGCGCCGCCGACGTCGTAGACTGCGCCGCTGACATCGTAGATGGTGTCGTAGATGGCGCCGCAGATGTCGTGAAGGGCGCGAAGGGAGCCGTGAAGGGCGCCGTGAAGGGCGCCGGGGCGGTGCCCTCAGTCACAAACCGGGAGTC
>JARJCV010000143.1:0-114121 GCA_029281435.1 Mycena haematopus
TAGGTGCTAAGCACTAGGTGCTTGAACGTCCAACAAGACAGGGTGAGATTCACTGGCTAAACTAGAATATTACATTGCCTTTTATACGCTTCAAGAACCCAAACGCGGATACAAACAAAATAGAAACAAACTCTGAGATGGGGATGGCTCGCTGACTAACTAGGGCTAGTCGGCATTATTGAGCTATAATTAGTGATTTCTGGGTCAGTCAGCCGGAATTAAACATGAATGGAGTATAGATATGGGTATCTGTGGACCAAAGTCCTAATTTGGCCTTAAAGCCGTGGTCAGACGACCAAGTTGGCTCAGTAAGCCCAGAGTAATCAATTCCTCATAGGAACTGAATGGCGCGTAGCTCAGCTTTGGTAGAATTACCACGATAGAGCCCCGCCTCAACGGTCAGTTGACCCCCTGACTATCAGGTATTATCCCCGCTAAGTTATACTTCTTTGCACAACCGCTTTGGGATTCCGCGGATTGCCGCCTGACGGCCCGCGAGTACTGGCTCATGCCTAGGTACCAATGGATAGTTCAATACTGCTCCTAGATGGATTCCCCTCGAAGATATCCTTAATCAGGGACGTGAAGTTACTCCAATCCGTTTCCAGGATGGTTGAGCACTTATTCGCAGATACTCCCTTCGGCATCGTTTGGCTCCGCGACTTTACCAGAAGCGTTACACAACCTTATCCTAGTGGTCCGCAATATGTTGCACCCCTTTAACTGACTGCCCGGATATGACATCAGCCCTCAGTGAAGATGGTATCTTAAGCGCCCTGGGCGCTTATAATTATAGTAGCGCTAGCAAAATTGGAAAATTGCTAGGCTGGCCCAATGCCAGGCTCATCAGCGCCTTGAGCGCATGTTCTTCGCGAAGGCGGGCTGCAAGTACTTCACGCTGTGGCTGTGCTGATAGCCACATCGGGATGTTGATATGTATCACCTGTTCTTGCTTTCGTCCCCCATCTCCTCGTCGTGAGCGCTTCCGAGGCCTTCTTCGGCATAGCGGGTTGTAGATCCCGAGCTCCGGGGTCACCCATCACCCAGAAGAGGTTGAGACCTCTCCAACGCTGCCGGACTTCGTCTTCCAGGAGGATAGGAGTGACGGTGAGGACATTGGTATGGCCAGTGAGGGATATGCTCTGTACGAGAGAGGTAAAGTCGGCCGGTAAACTTTTGAGAGTGTACTGAAGTAGCTTGTAGTCGGATAGCGGGTCATTTCCGCGCTTCAAATCACCTGCATAGCCCAGGATGATATCCAGATGGTCCTGGAGGGGTCCGCTCTCGACCCCCGCATACCTGATCGCTGAGATCTTGTCGTGGATCGCGATCATCGACTGCATCCCCTGGCGTTGGTAAATCGTGTGAAGATTATTCCACATCTCCGCAGCAGTCTGTGCGTCCCGAATGTACGCAACTTGGTCGTCGCTGACCATCTCGATGATTCGACGCTTAGTTTTCTCGTCGCCCTTGCGCCAATCCGGGTAGGCTGTGTTGGTGACCTCCACATCAACAGTCCCTGTCGCCGGGGGGGGCGGCGGCCTGCTGGATAATTGTGGTAGGAAAAACCCATGGGCCGATAATGTACTTCCAGCGTTCTTCATCCTCCAGTTTCGACTGAACCTTGAAAGACCAGGTGTCCCAGTTTTTGCTGTCGAGTAAATTGAAGGTGTAGCGCGTCGAACTGGAAACGGCTTGGGTGCCCATAACCTGTTGTAGGTCAAGAGTTCAGAGTCACAACTGTAACCGTTCTCTTCAGACTGAAGAGATCGGCTACAGGACTTGAACAATACATAGCCAGTATGAACCAAACACGACCCTCGACCCAACGCGTCCCTATCGGGACTGAACGTGAGGTCCATACTACAACAAGGTAGGTAGGTAGGATTACACGGCACAGTCCCGCTCAGGAACGCCGATTTGCGACAAAGAAATCGAAAAAGGGTGCCAATATTAGCACACTTCCAGATAAACTAGAGGAACAGCTCAGACATTGAAGCTATAAAGTCTCCTGGCCGAAGAACTTTGCCCCCAGTCCAATTTGAATGAATATTATTGGGAGAACTTGAACAAAATAATCATGTCATGTACGAAACTCGACAGCTTGGCGGTCGATGTCGACGCGTTCCACCGGCCCCATGTGAGGACTAAATTGAGAAGATCCTAATAGATCGACTGGATTCGCCCCAGGCTGAGAGTAAACCAGCAAAGTGAAAGAGAGAAAACTTATCATGCTACCTCAATACAGGCATGGATTGATGGCCTTCTTTGAGAGAGTCAGGAGGAATTCGACATTTGTAGCGAAGTTCGGTGCCCCCTATGACGGTTTGTTTGTACAAATATTGATTTCCGCCCACACGCGTGATTTTCCGCGCGCGCGAGGTTGCAATATCAACTACTTACATAAGGTACACTACTCGACCATAGAGGGCCTCCTCATCGCCGGCTGTGGGTATTCTCAAACACCCCATATGCATTCTTAAAGCTACTGACAATTGACGGGATTTATGAGGCCACACACGAGGTGGCTAGGGATGGTGCTGGAGCCGGTAACGTAGCAGGCGTCCGCCACAGTCGTGGTTGTGCCATTGTGGGCCTGGGGGACATGGTGGTCGGTGTCAAAAGGGACGTGTGGGCTCCTGTACAGTAGCACAGCTTTGCAACAGCCGAAATCCGATCGCATCACAACGCCGATCAACCAATTTTTATAACGCCACGTCGACAAAGGTCGACGACGCTACGACGTCGACAGAGGTGGAGAACTCTACGTCGACACACCCCACCTCGCTGCTCTCCGGCTTCTCGACTCGTGTGCCCTCGCCCTGCCTCTCTCGACCACTGCGTCACCACCAAGTTCTCCATCTCTTGGCTGCGACTTCATGAAGTCGTGTGAGGAGAGCTGGGTTGAAGGTGTCCTGGTGAGCCAAAAGCAATCTGCAAGGGTTGCTCTTATCCTTTTCCTACTATCCCTATCCACTCCGAATCCCTCGTGTTCCCCATCCTTACACGTATACGAACCCCAAGGGCTCGATAATTTAACACTTATTTTTTTTCGATATGTAAAAATAATATCTATATTATGGTCTAAGGTACATTTTGAGGCCAGACCTCGCGCGCGCGCAAAATGAGGTCGCGCGCGCGCAAATGTTTATTTGTACAAACGAACCGTCATACCCCCGATGGCACGGGTTGGCCTGGTGACAAAGATTAAGGAGCGCAAAGGTATGCTAGATCTTGTGCTTTTTCCGGGCGAGGGGAGGCGTTTATGATTCAGATAGTCCATGAGCGCGAGATATAATTTTTCATCAGACTCTTGGTTTGGATAACACGCTGGAAAGCTCGAGCTTCGCTCTGGTGTTATATCTCAAAATATTTTTGAATCGAAGTCTATTCAGAAAACTCAAGGGACAAGCGCAGTCAAGCCGGTCGTCGGTCAACCCCAAACCGGCCGGACGTTGCGGAGGTATATATCGTCCTCGAAGCGCCTGCGCGCCTGAGGGATGTGAGAGCCCCGTGGATGACGGCGTATTGGGTCAGCTATTTTGTCAAGCCGATCATGAATCTGACCGGAGAGTTAACGTCGGACGTGCTCCACGAGTATGATCGCGTACCGAAATGCGCAGAACAGAGCTCTAGTCTGCCTCCGAGGTGAGGGACAGCTTCTCCATCGCGTCCTCAAAGTGATCCTCTTCGCTCTCGGTGCCGTCCTCTTCCTCCTCGCTTTGAGACTCTTCCTCATCCGGAGGCTCATCTTCGAAGTCGAGCTGGAAAAGTGTAAGAAGAAACCGGGTGGAAACGATTGGACCACTGACTGGATCGAATATTACTCGGATAATGAGACTGCAGCTGGGACAGGTCGCAATATCCTCGCAGTCCGCCAGTTGTCTCCGGGTAATTTCGAAACGGTCCCCACAGGGACATGGGTAATGGTACACGCCTTTGGTCTCATCCCAGGCCATATCCTCGATTTCTACCTCGTCGTAGTAGGCGCCCATTGGAAGCAGTGGTGGGATGAGTCGAGAAATGGGATCAGTGGCAGTGTCTTCCTTCTGCGCTTCCACGACCGTGACTGACGAGAATCTTGGAGCTTGTGGCCCGGGTTTCCTTGCTGAGACGGTGTTTCGAGCTTTCCAAAATTCGCCGTTTTCAAACCCAATATCCCGCAGCTAGACTACATCGTGCATGTTTGCCAGTCGAAATTGCTGGCGGACAATTCGGAATGCTTCTCCTAGAAGACTGCTGTCTTTAAGCACCTCCGAACCACTTAGTGCCCAGTATGATGGTGATGTCGTCTCTTGATACGAGGCATAATATTCAACGCCTTCAGTATGCGTTATTGGAGGAGGACACGCTGGATGCGAGGCTGCCGCGGGATCTGCGCGTAGTGGTGCGAGAACGCTTCTGCTGACGCAGAATATCGACACCATAGGTGAACTCTCGTGTAATCCTTCGATTGGAGGCGTGGGCAAGGGTACATTGGTCCGCGAAGTCGATGCGTTGGACGGACTTATGGGATGGGTAGCTGGTGCGTACTGTCCAAATTATAACCATCCGAGTTCTAATTTTTCCACAGACAAGGCAGGAATTCAGTTCAAAATGTTGAACAGCTCCAAAGGCGCAGCTGTCTGGGTGCGTCTATATGTTATTCTCATTTATTCGCGACCAATTATTCGTTTCAGGGTCCACGAGCACAGATGGACCGGAAACTGTATAAAAAGCACATGAAAAAGGCCATCGTTGAGCAGCCAAACCTTGACGTCCGTGCTGGCAGCGTATTCGATCTGGTATTCGATCATTCTCAACAGCTAGCCCCGAACCAATGGGGCAGGATATCTGGAGTCAAGCTAGGTCGGTGTATTTTAGAGTTAATGAAAACGGCAGGTTTTGATGTTCGGTGCAGAATCGGGCGAGATCATTGGATGTTCCCAGGTTGTATTATGCACGGGGACCTTTCTCTCCGGTGAGATCCACATTGGGCTTAACCGCTTTCCTGCCGGAAGGATAAACGAAGCGCCTTCGATTGGCTTATCTGCCTCTCTTAATTCTGCTGGGTTCAAGCTAGGTCGGCTTCAGACTGGAACACCAGCGAGACTCGACGGGAAAACTATCGACTTCACTGGGATGGCAAGGCAGGATGGCGACGAGCCACCGTCGCCTTTTAGCTACATGAATACTTCAGTAGATAATGCCGTACGTCTCTTATATCGCTCTTCGCGTTCAACGAGATTTCAACAATTGGAAGGACAATCAAATTCCCTGCTTCCGCACGGCTACTACCCCGACAACTCACCAAATCGTCAGGGACAACCTTCACCTTAGTGTCCATATTCAGGAAACGAAGAAAGGTTAGACTTTCGACTGTCGGGTTTCCCAGAGCTCATCTCGAGGAATTCAGGTCCAAGATATTGCCCATCCTTGGAGTCAAAAATTCTCCGCTTCAACAAAGACAGTCACACGATCTGGCTCGAGCCCGAGGGTTATGACTCAGGTTGGTTTTTTTTTTGACCAAGTACCTTGTTAGATTCCTGACGATTCCGATAGACGTCATCTATCCCAACGGGATTTCGTGCAGCTTGCCGGAAGAGCTTCAAGAGCCCATGCTTCGCACGATTCCGGGTTTGGAGAACGTGAAAATGGTTCGACCGGCTTACGGAGTGGAATACGACTATGTAGATCCGAGGGAGCTGACTGCAACACTGGAGACCAAACGTATCAAGGTATTGCGGACCCTTGCTTGGTTTACTAGTATTACCGACACGAGACACGTTCTAGGGTCTATTTCTTGCTGGGCAGATCAATGGTCCGATTCTTCGTCGTCTGTCAATTCCCGCTCATCTCCTGACGAGTCTGTCTTTAGGAACAACGGGCTATGAGGAAGCCGCGGCACAGGGGATCGTCGCGGGCATAAACGCGGGGCTGGCTGCATTGCATCGGCCTCCACTAATTCTGACACGCGCAGATGGGTACGCAGGCGTGATGATCGATGATCTCATCGTCAAGGGCGCTGAAGAACCTTGTGAGGCGTGTTCCCGCAAGATATTGTTCCAGACTAAAAGTTGTTCTCCAGACCGGATGTTCACGTCGCGGTCGGAATATCGTATGACCATTCGGAGCGACAACGCGGACCTGCGGTTGACGGAGAAGGGTGCTGTGCCATCATTCGGTTATATACATTTATTTTATTTCTTCATTCAGGTCGGCACGCGGGTGTCGTTTCTGAGCGCCGGTGGACAAAGCTCCAAGAAACTAAAGCTCAAATTGCAGAAGCCACTCAGATTTCGCATTCTCTTTCCCTTAGTCCCCAAGTGGGCTCGCCCTATTTCCTTTATCGAAATTTCTTACATGTCTGCAGGCTTGGAACTCTCATGGATTCAGCGTCAGACTCGATGGCGTGATGCGAAGGCTCGTCGTTCGTCTTGATTTTTGGTGTTGATTTAACCTTGAGATTCTACAGCCCTTATCAAATGCTCTGCTACCCAAATATCAAGGAATCGGACGTACGAGCAGCTATCCCTGCACTGTCTGGCATTGACTCGCGGATTTTAACTCGGGTTCAAGTCGACGGTAATCCTCTCCAATCTGCATCTTCTGCCAAACCCTCACGGGCATTGCACAGGGATATATAGTATCTTTGTTTCACGCCAGGAGGCGGACGTACGTGACTTCATGAAGGACGAGACGCTCATGCTTGATCCGCACTTGGATTATCTCGCCGTGCACGGGCTGAGCTCTGAGATTCGGGAACGCCTACAGCGGATTCGACCAGCAACACTTGTATGCATCGAATATCTTCAGTCCGCTGAACCGACCTATCATTTTTTCAGGGCGCGGCCAAGCGAATGGAGGGTATGACACCGGTCAGCCTTGTCCTTTTGCTTCAACACTCGAGTGCTTTTCGTAGAAGAGTATAATCGAACGCAGAGCCGTCGACGTTTGGCGGACTCCACGTGCTTGGACCAATATTCACCTCCTTGCAAGTTTTCTCTCATATAAATGCGACCTGCAACAGTCGAGGAAATGAGGAATACCCCCCCACTTCGAGTGGGCTTATTACAAACGACTGAGGGAAATTCGATCTCCTGGAACTTGAAGGTCTACATACAATCTGTGATTTATCTTGGATGGAAAAGCTTCTGCGACTCGGAACCGGTATACCATGCACGTATATTTCAGGTAAATCATTAAGTAATTACAAAGTATTACTCGGAGAATCCCTATTCTAAAGCAGAGAGCATCCGTGCAATTGGCTCAGCTTTAGGCTGCCAAGGCTGGTGTAAGGGATGGTTGAAAAACCTCGTGATAGTTGGGATGCATGCGGGGAATGGTGAAACAAGATCCCACCGGCTGCTGTCCACGCTTCTGCCGTGGTGCCAGATTGAAATATCCTGCAACTTCCACTCGGGATATTTTCGTTCCCGGAGTTCTGTCTTGAAATGCACTCGGCACTGCAGATTATACAACAGATCAGTACAGATGGCGGTCGACATTCAGTGAACATGACTGACTTCGGTTTCGATCGACGCGGGACCGTCGGGGACGAGGCTTAGGTGCATGAAAATAATTCCGAGCGCACGGATGCGGGGAACGTTTTTCGCGAGCGTGTCGATATGCTGAGCCGTGAGGGTGAGGACACTGACAGTCAGGTTTTGCAGTGTGTCGCCACCATCTTTGTCGGCGAATGCGGACGTAACGGCTTCGAGATCGGCGTGACTAAGAGCGATACCTTCTAAGATTGTAGTATGGAGGGTGCTGCGAGCCCCACGGAACAAATCGTGCATTTCGCGCAGCAGCGTATTCGATAATTCCGGATAGGGCATGCCGAAATTGATTTCCAAAGTCTCTAGGCATGGTATGCACGCGCGCGACATCGCCAGGCTCGGTAAAACCCGTTCCAAAGAAGAAACCGCGGTGTGGTATAGAAACAGTGTCAAATGGCGCAGCTTCAACGCGCAGTGGGCGAAGAAGGACTCCAACCCGGAGGGATCCGCAAGTACGCCGTGATTAACCAAAATTTGAAGCATTAAACGGCGAAGGTTTGTGAAGGATGGGAGCTGATGAAAGAGGCAGGACAGGTCAAGATTGGATGAAGATTGGATGGACAATGCCTCCAGGTGGGGATTGACGCGAGAGAAAAAAGAGGATACATATTCTGGGAAAATATCTTGTATTCCAATGAATTCGGCGCCACCGGAGGTGTGGAGGAGTTCGAGATGAATTTCCTCCAAGCGTGTTAGTTTTACGTCGGAGGAAAGAACGGCGTTGAACCGTTCTGGCCGAGTAGAAACGTAGAGTTTCTTCAGTATCGACCCGAACGCCGGCCAAGCAACGTCAAGAATCGCTCCTTGAAGTGAAGCGTGGATTATTTCCCCGGACTGGATGCCCTCACGAAAGTCCCATTTGACGGAGTACTCTGAGGCATTTAAACCAGAGATAATGTCCGAAATGAGGCGAACATGCGCATTCAGGACACTGGTAACATCGAGAGCGCGGATCCTCCGGTTTAGAACGGCCAGTGTATTCCTGTCCATAGGAAATTTAACCCTTTGACCTGTGATGGTACCGAGAAGAGAGTTTTGGAGGGTTGAACCAGAGATGGACAAATGTCGGATCCGTTTTGCAACCCCAGGGTCTCTGTGTCAAAATAAACCAATAAAATGCGCATAGAATGTCGAAACTTACTTTAGAAGCGGTAATCTGGACAGCACAATCTCGTTCAACTGGGTAATGTCCCAGTCCCGGTATCGCGAATTCATCACGATTTCAAACCAAGTGCGGTTGACACTGTATAAAGATTCCGAGTACGCAGGATCTAGGAGATCCCTAATTTGAAGCCAGATTTCGAAAGGAATGCGGTTGACTGCAGCACCGACCACCATATTCATAATTGCACCAGGAAGCGCTAGCTTGAATGACTGCCGCCTGTCGAATCCAATGTAAATGAAGAACTATGCAAGGAAGGCATTTACTCAGCTCAGGGGTAGCCGCGGAGCCACCTAATGCTACCTCTTAGGTAACTTTCCATTGCAAGGAACAATCCGCATACCTAGGACTGAGAGCGCTGAGGTGGCGAACGCAAGAGGTGAAATGATCCGCTGATTCAGATCAATGTTCTGGCACTGCCACTACCCAGTTTGGCAACTTCTGCTTTCCTGCTTGTGGGTCCTACTTACGGCGAACTTTTCAACATACACCCATACTCTTCAAGTTAGTAAACTAATTTCGCCACTGAGAGCCTTCAATAATTCCTCCGGGTAAGTCGCCTATACCGGTGGAGTAGAGTATCAAATGTTACTTGAACAGGGTCCGCCGAATGCTCCTCACTCCAAACATTGGTGAAACATACAACTTACAAGATATCCGCCTCACAGCGCCACGACGGAAAGAAAATTACCGCTTTTCGTACAAGAGGTCGTCAAAGTTATCCACCCTCCGTTCCGATCAAAGTCCGATTTACCCGAGTAAATCCGCACGCCCTCGCAGCGTCTCCCTGGATTAAAAATGGGAACCTTGTCCATGCCTTCCGCCGTCGCGTCTAGAGGTCTCTCAGGGGCTTGTTCGCTCAATATTCGCTACACATCGAACGCGAACGAACGTGTATCGTCGCTGCCCGATTAGGCGATCACGTTATCACTATTTGAGGACGTGTCTGCTTGCTCATCTCGGCTTATCTCTTCCTTTCTCCCTCCCTTCATCCTTGCTCTTCCAGGTTATGGCGGAAACTCCCCCTCCCAAACCTATCGTCTCCGATGGAGTCCACAGTGAGACAGCGCCACTGTTGCCGCGCCACGAGTCAGAACCTCCGGTGAAGCGTCGTCGCAGTCTTTTGGAAGTCAGCATCTACGTCGCCTTGGGCGTAGCAGGCGCCGTTTTTCTTGCTTTCTTCATCAAAGGATGGATCGATGCGGGAGATTTCCACGTAAGGCGAAGGATACACCTTTGACTGGATTGTAGCTAACGGACACAGTTTGACTTCAACAAGGCTTTGAAGACCGCTCTCGGCGGTGGCTTGAGCGGCGCTGCCGGTGAGCTATCAATTTCGCAACTTGCGTTTTTATGGGCCCTGACCCAAATCCTCAGCCATGGTCATTCAAGTTCTGACTCTCATGGTGCGCCAACACACACCCAATTAATTTAAACCGCGCTGATATAATTTAGCCTCTGCGCACGGTCATGAACTACCAATACAGATATGGATCATCCATGACACAAGCCATGGGTACTCTGTATGCGGACGGAGGGCTCACCCGCTATTATCAAGGGCTGACTGCAGCCCTTCTGCAAGGCCCGCTTTCTCGTTTCGGAGATACCTTCGCCAACGAGGGTATACGGTCGTTGCTCAACTCGAACCCGTACCTGAAGAACATGTGGTCTTTGTTCAAGACGGTGTTCGCATCCCTGGCAGCCGCAGCGTTTAGGATGATTCTCACACCTATAGACACTGTTAAGACGACTTTACAAACGCAGGGAAAAGACGGCCTCAAGATTCTGAGGAACCGAGTTCGTCCACCGATTCTGTCGGATGTCGGCTTTACTCACCATCGGTTCAGGTGAAGATGTACGGCATTGGCTCCCTCTGGTATGGTGCAGTCGCCACTGCTGCCGCCACATTTGCTGGACACTATCCTGTCGGTACCCTCTTTTGTTCAAATTTTCTTGTCTGATTGTGAATTCCAGTGGTTCGGCACGCAAGACTTCTTAGACGGTACACTTCCCCAGGTGGAGACGGAGTTCCAGAAACTCCTCCGCCGGGCATTCATTGGTTTCTGCGCGTCCATTACCTCCGATACGGTCTCAAACTCGCTCCGTGTCGTCAAAACGTACAGGCAGGTTAACGAGACGCGCATCGGCTACTTCGCCGCTGCTAGAGAAGTCATTGCGACCGACGGTCTGATTGGCTTGTTCGGGCGTGGGCTGAAAACCCGTATTTTGGCCAACGGTTTGCAGGGACTCATGTTCAACGTCCTGTGGAAGTTTTTCCAAGATTTGTACGTCTTTACCTGCAGTTCCTGTCAAGGACCTGATCCTGACGATTCCATAGATGGAATAAAAAAACTTGATATTTTCCATTCCACATTCGTTCAGTTTTTTTCAACCAGTGCAATAATATAATATCGTAGAGTTTCATGCTTGCCTCGCCTTAAGTGAAGCGTTTCGTCTCCAGCTCCAAATCCAACACTTGCGTGTTGAAGCAATTTTCGGCCGCCTTGATGGCAAGCGGCCTCCAGCTAACGCTAGCGCCGCTCCGGATGCCATGGGGTGATTCCATAAAAGAACGCAAACGGGATCCTGTGAACCCTCATTCATGAACTTCGCCACAGTGGTTCAACGTTGCCTTTTTCGGCTACTTCGCGCTTTTTTTACCTAGTGAGTTGCCTGTCGCTCCTGAAGGTAACTTTCCGCTGAAATGTCTCTTCTAGTCCTCCCTGTCTGGGGACTTCTAGGACCGATCCTTCCGGGATGGAACCCTGGACCCAGCATTTTACGGATTATTTCATCGCCACCTCCACTTTTGAATATTTTCCAGGACATCCAATCTATCATAGCACGAGCGAGTATGAATTTATTAGGCTGCTGAATTCGACTACATGCTGTTTGTTTATTTGTTTCAGATTTGGTGGGAGCGAATTTCATCTTTCCATTCACTATCGCCAGGTGCTTCTGTCGGTACCACAGTTCGGGTGCGACGAATATCGCGGCGAACGTGGCGACCGAATGTTTACGTTAATAACAGTGGTTTCTCCTTCAAGGACGCTGCATTCGGAGTGTACAACACCTGGCTTTGCGCCAGCCGATTTTGAGTACCGTCTGACCAATTTTATTTAAATACCAATGGTCAGGCGTACACAACGAAGTTACCAAAATAGCCAGAACTGCGTTACTCGGAGAAAAAAGGGAACGCAGTAAGAGTTTAAATCTATGTCGGCAATTGGAGGGCAACGCGACGTGATTGAAGCCAAGCTGGAGACACCTTCTGACCATCAAAAACAGATACAAAAAAGTAGATTATATTCCTGCTTGCTCCGGTTGAGGTATACAAGCGTAACCATCCATGCATCCCGTTGAGGAATGCAAGTATCCCGATCCGAGATAATATTCAACAAACGCAATTTCACGCCGGAACACCAACAATGTGGCACTGCTCCATCCCTGGGATCCGATGGATTCTGACCAACTTCCAGCCTGCCTTGTCGAACACGTCAACGAAATTTGCGATCGTCCGCTCCTTCCCGCCCAGGTTGTGCATCTACCCAAGCAATCAGATAGTCAGATATTTTCCAACGCAGCTCAAATGTGAGGAGTGCCTTACCAGCATGTCCCTAAAATATATCGCACTTGATGCGGCGCCGAAATTTGGGAGGAGTGGGGCGGGCGCAGTGGGCCGCAGGGCGCCAGGAATGGCCTTGATGCTCGCGGGTTCCTCGGCGACGGAGGGCACGATGTGCTCGATGAGAACAAGGTGTGTGGTAGGCTTGGCCGCATCGGACAGGCGCCGGAGAATTTGGATCGTCTTTTCGTCCGACCAGTCGTGGGTGATATGACGAAGCAGGAAGGCGTCTGCATCTTTCACAGGCTGCGGCAGGAAGAAATCATGTGCTGGAAAGAAGTGGAAGTTGAATTATGCAATAACATTGGAGTAATTTTTGACCTTGGAATTCGACTAGGTTCTTCTCGACGTGTTCGGGGAAGGTCTCCTGCCAGTGCTGCAGAGGGCTTTATAACTCGAAACATAGAAGGTCACTGCCACATACCGCTTTCGCTTTATCAAGTACGGGACCAAAATCTTGGTTGGCAACTCGGAGAGTAGGATTCTTTCTGGCAATCGTCAGTGAATTCGACCCCATCCCACTACCGACATCGACGAGGATGCCGCCACTCGGCAATTGACTCCAATCGAACCCTGTACCATCGTGTTTAGAAAATTGAAGGTATTGGTTCAAATACACTGAAGAACATGCCTTTGAAAATCGCGCCCAACGCCTGCTCACGCTGCGAATCGCCATGCATCGCGATATTGAACCGATTCGCGCGACGTCTGTTTTCGGGACGCATCATCCAGTGGAAGAGCGGCTCGGACGAGGGCACACCGAGCCCGCGCTTCATGGGACTCTGCTCGCCGTTCGGATCGAGGACCGCTTCCGTGAACTGTCCAAAGCTCTTGATTATTTCGTCTCCACTTTAAAGTGAATAGAACTGAGAGAGCAGGTTATAGAACGGGGAACAGGAGATGCGTACAACATCTCTACGAGGGCGGCAGCGGTCGCAGTACCAGTTAGACGTTCTTCCGGACTAGATATTAGGTAAAGGAGATGGATTCAGAATCGGTTTTAAATACCCACTTGTTGAATAGAACGGCTGACGGTTTCCCTTTGTCAAGTGAAGAGGAAATTCGATTGTTGGAGAAGACATCTGGCGCGACCTCATCGAAGATATGATTCGTTGCAAGGAACCTGAGCATACGCGCTGTATATGCGCTGGTTAAGTAATGCCATAATGAGGAGGGATAGACCTACCGAGCAGCTCTGGATTAGTTTTGCTTGGGGAAGCTATTTCTTTCACATGGAGACCCTATGTATTAATCAGTTCAATTCGAAAACCATTCAAATCCTTGGCTTCACCTGAGGACCAGCTTCACGCAGTATCTCCACAACATTTAGTTCAGATACCGTGCGAAGGCACGCCAAGAGTGGGACCTATTCTCAAGTAAGCCGTGCACGAAAGACCGAGAGGTTGATGCTACTCCGTCAGAGATGCTCAGAAGCGTGCTGATAGGGTCGCGGGCAGTTGCCACGAGTTGAGCTGCAGCAGCGACAAGCGTTGTCTTCGCTTCCACAACTGCAGGATCTTGACCCAAAGCCTCCGACGGATCCTTCGGGTCCCACGGCTTGTTTAACGGGGGAGGGGTCACATTTGCGGTGGCGTAAATACCCTCGATGGTATCTACGGCCTGAGAAATCAAGTTGGCGAGAAGGCGCAGTGTAGAGACAGAAGCCATGGCCGAGACTGGACTTCAGAGCCGCTTCAAGCTGGTATATATATAATTTGAGCCACCTGCCGAAGGACGCGTAGTGCATTTAAATAAGAATAGCCTGCGTATGGCCGTCAAGGAGACAATTGAACGGTGCCGCTGTTATTCGAGCTGACGATGCAGATCGGCATCTTATCCGATAAGATGATCAGACGCCCCTTGATAATCAGATAAGAAACAGCAAGTCGGCTGACAGCCCTTCAGGGAAAGAATTCCTTCAAGAAAAGTGGATTTTGGGTACATTGCTATGAAAAGCGGACAAAAATATTCACCTTCACGGCGTAGTTCTGCTCATACCAATTGCAATATCTCGCTGGGTGGCGAGAAAGAAATTCGTCCCAAGGAAGGAAAAGAGTAATCATGAATGCGATGTGCTTGGCGAGCACCTGGCAGCTTCGGCGGACCCACATATTGGCAATAGCATGATATTGGTGCTGAGCTATGGTCTGCTATGGTCGACTGGCGTCGTGGAAGAGTGGGCTACGAGATTGTTGATGACATTGGCGCTCAGAAATCACACAAACAAACAAACCGCGTCTTTGGCTGTACTTGGGAATACTTTCTCTTTGGACTGGGTTGTTAAGTATGGCCACCGCTACTCTTCCACCTCTGGGCCCTCTTCTTCGTCAAAGTGCGAAACGGACACGGGATATCTTCGAGTCATGTCCAGACGAAGGTCTCAGAGACGATGAGAAAAGGTTTCCTTCCACTGTCTATCCTGGAATTGTAGGCTTGTAGGCTGATACCTTCTGCAGTGCACGGATACGTTTGGCAACTAAAATTTACGACGAGTACAGAGACTTCAAGGAGCTTCCACCGGCCCTTCTCTCCCAGCAGGGCCCTGTTGGGCCCTCGCGTCCCCGGGATACGCGTAAAATGATCACCGCAGGACGTACGTTCGCCTATATTCACGCCGCCGCGAGTCACTGAAATATCTTGTAGCCTCAGCGGACAATACCTCACGGATGATTGCAGCGATAGATAATACGCCTATATCCCAGCCTTCGACATTCCAATCGTCCTCGAAGCTCTCGCAAGCCCTCACGCTGCATAAGACGACGCGGACGATAAAGCCTACATACCACCCTCCGTGGAAGCTTGTTCGTGTAATATCTGGTCATCTGGGCTGGGTACGGAGTGTTGCAGTCGAGCCGGGCAACCAATGGTTTGCGACTGGTGCTGGCGACCGGGTCATCAAGATATGGGATTTGGCGTCCGGCGAGCTGAAGCTCTCGCTAACGGGTCACATCTCGACCGTAAGAGGCCTAGCAGTCTCTCCGCGCCATCCCTATCTCTTCTCTTGCGGTGAAGACAAGGTACGCGCACTTTTCGCTAAATTGTCTTTTTTGACCTCGAAACGCAGATGGTGCGCTGTTGGGACTTGGAAGCCAATAAAATCATAAGACATTACCACGGGCATCTCTCCGGCGTGTATGCCCTGTCTCTCCACCCCACCCTCGATGTGCTCGTCACCGCCGGCCGAGACGCCTCTGCACGAGTCTGGGACATGCGTACCAAAGCGCAGATCCACGTCCTTTCCGGGCACACGGCCACCGTCGCCGATGTCAAGTGCCAGGAGTCCGACCCGCAGGTCATCACCGGCAGCATGGACTCGACGGTTCGGTACGCCTTCCCCTCCTCCGTCTTCCTGTGGTGTGCCCCTTGACTGACTCGCTCGTGACAGGCTATGGGACCTCGCTGCGGGGAAGACGCGTGTAACGCTCACGCACCACAAAAAGTCCGTACGCGCACTCGCGATCCATCCGACCGAGTACTCGTTCGCGTCCGGCTCTGCTGGTGGCAACAACATCAAAAAATGGAAGTGTCCCGAAGGCGCCTTTGTCTTCAATTTCCCCGGGCACAACGCCATCATCAACACCATGTCTGTCAACGCGGAGGGTGTTTTCTTCTCTGGTGGTGCGTATTTCGCTGCTCCGACATCGACTCTGCTTATCTCGCGACGTTGCAGCGGACAACGGGTCGCTGCGCTTGTGGGACTACAACACAGGGACGTCGTTCCAGAGTATGGAAGATGTCCCGCAGCCCGGGTCGCTTGAGGCGGAGGCGGGCGTTTTCTGCTCGACGTTCGACGTCACGGGTACACGATTGATAACTGGTGGAGCGGATAAGACGATTAAGGTCCGTTCTTTGCCCTCGTCTTCGCTCCTTTCGTCCCTGAGCTGACACCCTACTTAGATCTATGCCGAGCAGTCGCAGTAGTAACTATTGCTTGTAACTTTATTCGGGATCTTTGCAGGTATCGGAACTGAAATGACATACTGCTGCAAGGTCCCTACAGTGACAGTGGAAGAAGAAAAGAAGGAAACGTAGCATGATACATGACGATAACGGTGACAGCGACAACGACAGCGATACAGAAAGAAAGTCCACAGCAAAACGAGTGAAAAAATGGAGACGACTGGCTACACTACAAGGAGAAACGTCAAAAAAGCTTTTCCTTCGAGAATCACCCTGCCCAGCCCGTCAGGGAAGACGACCCGAAAGCAGCGCTTCCAGATGCAGATGACGCAGCCATGCGTGTGGAGCTAGAAGGCGAGGGTGCTAGACACATGGCGTCCATCGCGTTTGGTGGCTGCATGCTCAAGGTTACGGAAGTCTCCTGGAACGCGGGGGCTGCGATCGGGGGAAAGATCGGCGGCGGCGCAGGCAGTAGCGCCATCGCCTCAGACGCGAGCAGATCCAGGTCCATCTGCACTGCCGGGATGGAGAGGCACGGTGCAGGCGCGTGGATGTGCGTCGGGGGAGAGGGGGCGATTGCAGGAAAGGGAAATTCACCGTGATCGTCGTACAGTTGATGGAATGGAGTGGGTCCGAATTCCAGCTCAGCCGGTGGGCCTCCAAAGTCGTGGGGTTGCTGCGGGAGATAGGGGGCGGGGGAGGCAAGGGGGGGCACGGCGCTGAAAGCCAAGGACGTCGAGATGATTTCGCATGGCGTGGGGAATCCTTGGAACGGTGGTAGTGGGGCCGTTGAGTCTTGGGGGAAAGGCTTGTCGTCTGGGAAGTAAGCGCTATCGGCCCCATAGCCCGACGCTGAAGGGTATGAGAAATTCAATCCGGAGCACGTATTATCGTCGGCTGTCGGTGCCCAAGAAGAGAAGTCGAGGTCGGGGGGTCGCGTCGTGTGGCCGGTCCCCGAAGAACCCAGCGCGTAAGGGTAGCTTTGAGGCGGCGTCTGAGCGAGAGGTGACGAAGGCGACGAGAGCGATGACGAGTACGGAGATTGATCCGACGAGTTTCCCTCCGTGCAAGACGACATCGGTTGCCGCTGGAGCTGGGGTTGCCCAGCAGAATATGGAGTGACGATACGCTGAAGCCGCGAGCTGAAGGGACGGTCGGCTTTCAAGTTCGATCGCGATCGACTGTTGCGAGTTAACAACGGCGGGGCGCCTGTCTCTGGAGCTAGCGGCAGGGTTAGGTCCTTGCGGTCGTGAATCCTCTCATCCAGGATGAAGGGCACACGAGCCGGCTTGGCGCCATACACTTTCTTCTTCGTCAGCCCATGCACTTGCTGTAATTGGGAGACCAGGCTCGGCGATTCAGATGGCGTATCTTCGAGCACCGTGTGGGTGTACATATCCAGTGACGGGCTGAGCTCTCTCTGCGCCCCGGAGGCGGGGCATGGCGACTGTTCAGCCTAATTAATATAAGGAAGGAAGGGACGAGCTCAGCCGTTCGTTCTTTACGTACCTTGGTTTCCGAAATGCCCTGAACTGAAGTCGGAGATGAGGCCAATCTCGGGAGCGGTGAACATTAAAGGAAGACGAACCAGAATCGGGATATGATTGCGAGGCAGTCACACGAAATATCAAGGCGGTCGAATATTTTTGTAGCCACAACGGCTCTTCGGTGTTTTGTTGCCATTTAAGCTAGATAACAAAATGAGCATAACGGTGGGCCGGGGAGGGATCACTAGCGTACAGTTTGCTGAAATAAATTTGGCAGGCGTCCTGACCTCAGGTTTGAGGTGAGAGCCAAGTGCAAATACACTTCCTCCTTGAATTGTAAATGAGTCGGAGACTCCAGATTCCGAAATGGAACGACGGTACCTTGGTGAGCATCTTGGCGAGTTCGCTCCACGGGTCGTACGGTAGATTCCCAATTCCAAAGTCTTTTGGAGTGGTCGCAGCGACAATGATTAGATGTCGCATCTGATTGGTCGGTGCATACGAAAGGAACTAGAAAAACCACTAGGTGTTCAGTACGCGAAGGGAGGGTTTTCAAATCCTGAACCTTGATGCCAGCCTGAATCTGAGCGACAGACAGCCGATTATCTGGCGCATAATTGAACTGACACTCCGTCAAACCAGCCTCGAGGCTGCTGCACTGTTTGGTGACGGAACTCTGAGAGTCGTAAGACGTGGGGCGACTCTCCGTGATGAATATATTGGTCTGCAGGATTCGAGCCCAAAGCGGTTTGTTTAACCCGAACGGAAGGAACAAGATGAGGGACGTACCAAGTGCGCGGGAACGGTACTGCTCAGCTGTTCAACGAGCCTTGGCAAATAACAGTCTCGCAGGTCGGGCCAGAAAGCAGCGAGCGCCGAAGAGTTTTCAACCATGAGCAGAAAGTTTTGCGGTGAGGGCTCGGAGTACGACATCTTTTTCGCCTCAGCTACGGGGTCCTCCCACTTGTGCTGATCTGGACGGGCTGGGTGTAGGGAGGCTAAACTGAGTCTTGGGTCAGGAAGCACACAAGGACCATTTGAGGATACCCGACGAACCCGAACTCTATTTGCGGATCAGCGCTAGTACAAGCAGCCCGAAGTGATATTGGGGATTCGTGGGTCGGGAGCAAGTCAGACAAGCGAGTTGGTGCTGGGCGAAAAGTCGTGTCCTACGTAATCCCTGGGCGCTGGGGTGCAGCATGGATATTACTTACGGGAGGTTCGCAATTATTAGTCGGGTGAAGACTAACCGCACGTCGGATTTGACTGGGTAGGGTAGGGCGCCGGACTCGCACCCAAGTATGAGGACACACCAGAGAAGGGGATTAGTGGAGTGAGCACGCGAAAAGGAAGAAATCCACGTGTAAGGGGCACGGGGCGAGGGATCATCCATCTCCTTCAAAATGAGGATGGTAAAGGCACAAAAAAGGCAGTCGCGTGGGAGAGAATGTGCGCAAAGTTAAACGCCAAACATCGATAGCTTCTTCCTAGGGCCGATCCCTAGAGAAAGAATGGCCTTCCGACAGTCCGTCCAAGTTTGGCAATCGCGATCTCTGTCGTGGTTTGGATAACATTACATACCACATGCCATGCAGAGGCAAATGTGCTTTGGAGCTGAGCTAACGCAGAGATAGGCCCTTGACTGGAAGTGAAGATTGCTTATAGAACCACATGAGAGAGAAACAAATAAGTTTTCAAAATTTTCCTCGCTGAAAAAAAAAACCTCAGAGCGTTGTGACAGCCAGTGCCACTGACAGGACGTCGAGCGCTGGAGAACCATCGATACAGGGTCGGACCACGAGTCGTAGATCACTAATGGGGGCCACATAGCGTTTGGAGGAGTTTCGCTATTTGAGGGTTGAACATCGTCCACAGAAGGTGAGCCAAATGTACGTGGTGGAAAAAGGCAGAAAGTTTTGTCGATCATTCCGGCAAGATGCCGAGTGTCCAAACATGCGCAATCTCAAGTTCAGAACATTCAACCCAGCGGCGATACTTGCGAGGACGAAAAGGAGATGACTTTGAGGAAATTTGAAGCACTCTGTATCATACTTATCTGATAATTACGTGGATGTGCGACGGCAGATTTCATGAGCGGGCTGCGATCTCTGTGAGTTTACACTTCTTGATCAACATTACGCTTGGGTTTTTCTGTGTGGCGGATAATTCAAGGGTTGACTCTAGTCCGAAAGTGTTCCACCGGGATGCCAGCGACGGCTAAAATCGCTCTACATATTTAGCTCAGGAAACCAGGAGGCGGTCAAGCTCATACTGCAGTTCATTTTATTTCATTCCGTCAAACACAAGCACTGTAACTTCCATTTTACATATGTTATTCACAGCAAAGACCGCGGGGAAACTCACATTATGCAGACACGCGGGCAATCCACGACAAAACCGCGCTTCTGAAATTATCCGGTTGACTAATTCAAGTAGTGTTAGCTCTCGTCATCGAGGTCGGAGATTTTCAACAGTGACTACATAGTCTCGTACCTGAGCCAAACGAAGTGTTCCGCGTCCTTGATATCGACAACAGTGAGGTTCTTCCAGCCCTCGATGGCATCGAGGACCCCCTGCCGGACGATAATCCGATCCTTCTCCCCGTGGACGACTAGCAACGGCAACCCCGCCTCGCGCCCAGCTTTCAACAGGCCGGATTCATCTTGCGTACGGCCGAGGAGACGTACGGTGACTCCACGAGGCTGTACGAGGGAGTTGCCAAGGCACGCGAGGTAGAAATCGTACGGAAGGGCGTCATGGGTGAGGTCCGCGAAAGCGATGGCGGCTGCCTGGTATTGATCTACGTCGGCGGTCTGTATCAGCGGGGGGAGGGTTACCAGACAGGCGGGCGAGCCGACTCGAGCGAGAGTTGGGCCCATGTATGGCAGCGCGCTGACGTAGATGACGCCGGAAATGCAAGTCGCCGGGTTGAATGACAAGACATCGGTGATAAATGTTGCTAATTATGAGACTCGGTGAGACTCGGTGGAGAGTACAATTATCGCGGGGAAAACGTACCTCCAAGGCTCCTGCGTTGCAAAAAATGTAACTTGAATGAGTGTCTGACCGATAATCATCACGGTACTCTCACCAGCCCAATACAAAAGGCTTGTGCAATTTGAAAGCCTGAACGACGGCGTCAAAGTCCTCAGCGAGGCGTTTAGACTCCCAAGAAGCCTCGTCAGTCGGTTTACCACTCCTTCCGTGGCCACGGACATCATATCGCACCTTGGTTGCCGGTGAACCTTTGCTTGGCTAATCCTGATAGAGCCGATATAACTCACCAGGTAGGCATTGGCGATCCACTTCGGATCGGCGAAAATAGCGTTGAACGCCATCGAGCTCATGGAAAAGCCATGAATGAAGACAAGAGCAGGTTTGGACGAATCGCCCACTGCTTCCGCGTAGATGTCTGTTCCATCTGCGGATTTCAAAAGCTGCCCGGTCGTGGTGGACATGGATAAGTGAGGTGTAGAGTGCGCTGTGGGTCCACGAGGCTTGTGGATGAAGAAGGCACTGATGAGTGATTGCGCCGGCCTCGGAGGCGTCGAAGATCAAGTACGAATACTAAGAGCATTCCAATCGGCTTGTGGCACTGGAAGGACACACGATGCGAACGGCAATGAGTTGAATTGAAGGGCTTGTGTGCGATCAATCCTCGAGTCCGCTGTCCAGGCAACCCTGGGACCGGTCACAGAGGTGACGAAGGCTTCGCCAGAGGTTTCTTGGAATCGAAGTGCAGGGTCGTGGAAGGCTTTGTATATTTAGTATAGATCCAGATAATCGCCCAATGTTAAATTTTACAAGAAACAAAGGCGATTGATAGTTTTAGTGCCACCGAGCTCATCAGGGAAGCAGCTGTGAGAAGTGGCACATGTGGCACGGACATCCTTCATTCATGGGTCCACGATGAACTATTCACTAGACCACTGTAGGCTGGTAGACTGGGCCGTCAACGTCGAGTGGGGGTTGGGATCAAGAGAGTTCGTCATTCACGCGTCGCGTTACAGATGCACGTGAATGATGTCACACGGCTCGTTTCCACACGCGTCCCGGCTAGGCCCGACGAGCCCCACCTTTCTCGCATGCATGACGAAAACTCGCCGTCACACCTGCGGACTGTCCACATATAAAGCACTCCCCTACTTCCTTCTAAGTCACCAAACAAACCACCCACCCACTACATAACACTTCACTTCACGAAAAACCCACCACTCACGAACATTAAATCATGGTGTGTTCCCTTCGCTCACTCCTTTGCAGTCTCTAATAACTTTCTCTCCAGGGCTCTATCTTCAGCGCAATCGGCCGTGGCATCGAAGCAATCATCTCTGCCATCGCAGGCTTGCTAATGGCCATCGTTGGAGCTATCACCACAGTACGTTTTAATCTTCACCATCGGTGTTTATTCACTTACTCTGGCATTCAGGTTATTGTAACGATATTTGATGTCATTCTCGACATTCTATGCTGCCGCTGCTTCGGGTCAAGGCGCTCGGGCTCCAGATACTCTCGTCGCAGAGGAGCCCGAGGAGGAGCTATGGGAGGAGGAGGTGTAGGAGGAACATACTAGAGCGTTCCACAGAATCGACGATACCCTCACCCTGACCACACGTAATACTCACGACCCACTAACATGTATTTGACCCTCTTGTATGCATATATCTAATCCGAATGAATGGAGCGTATTCTTGTCGAGAATCCGAATGAGCGGAACGTCCAACTGCCGCCACGCTTTCCAAAAAAAAAAATCTAGAACATTCGGCGTCAATATAAATTGGACGCCACCTTCCTCAACAAATAACACGAGTATAACGCACTTGTGCTTCTCGCTGCCCCCGGCCGATTCGAGACGATTCGATGATGCTCCAATGCCGGATCAGTCCCCGACTCGGAGTCCTCTGACCACCTGGGGCGTGGGCGTCATACTCTAGTTAATTCCATCGTAAATTATATTCAGCCTATCTCAGAAATATCCTGGTTCGACTAAATGTATGGAGTTGAACGCACTCAGAACCGGTGGAGCTGGTCCATGAAAAACCAACCAGGATATTTATGGGATTCTTCGGGACCTTCGCACTTGTACAATTCCCCAGAAATCTGAATAGTATCAGCGATGTAGCAAAATTTTGCTGAGCGAACTATAGGTCTGTTTCCTTTCCGAGTACGGAATACTGAGCCCGTGGTTTATTCGTTTACAGTTGGTCGTAAGTTGGATTCAGTCGAGCTTCGAAAATTCGGGTTGGAACATGGCAGCTGAAGGGCTGCTCGCTGTATACTGGGTCATTTTTTCTTCGACTTACTTGGTATTTATAATGCCATATCGAATACGTCGGCCCACAACGTAACGAGGGCGCCCTCACCCATCGTCTGATCCAACCGTGGGAATCTGTCATACAACCATCAAATTCGCCGCGGTTCCATCCTCGATAAACCAACTGAAGCAAAAGACCCATGCACACAAGTATATGCCATAATATGGTTGTCGCCTACGTTTTGTAACTCTGTGATTTTTTTTTTTTCATTAGGGCTACGTCCTCCTATAATCTATTTGTCTTGGCACAGCCTGCCGTTTCTTGTTTTTCTCCCTGATTTTGTTCACGCAGTGTTCATGAACACGTGCGAGAATTTATGTCGACTCGCCGGGGTACGAGTGAGCGAGGCTGGGTAGGATGAATTATCAGCGGACAGTCAAAGACGGTATAATCATGAGGCAAAACATACCTCGCTCGATCCAGGCAGCCGTATCATCCTTCAAGTTATCCTTTCTAAACCGCGAGTCCCACTTGATGCTCGTCAAAAGCCACGATCTCCCGCTCGACGAGGAATGGGAGAAGGACGATATGTGGAGGATGTGTATTCGCATGAGCAAGATGGCACAGAAGTTGAACTAGAAAGCAAGATTCGAGTGCTTGCACTTGGAGGCGGCACTTGCACAGAATACTGTTTTCTTGTTTTTCCTGCGAGGTCCGGACCATATTGAACGGTGCTTTGCCTAGTGTGATCTTAACCTCATACAAGGAATTTTGTTCGCGTTCACGCCGAGAAGTGTGTTCAAATATAGAAGATCCGTACGTACGAGATTTATTCAGCTTTATCGCTTGGTCCGCCCTATACCACACCGTCTCGTCCTCCCTTCAAGCTTTGCCGACCGTTTCGAAAGATTCGCGATCTTCCTCTTCATTCACCGATTTTTGACGCTTCCTTGAGGGCTGCCAGACCGTCACTGGGTGAGCAAGGCGCTGCCGACTGAATGCACGAGTCGCCTGTTATAATGACCGGAATCGGTTCATGAGTTGACGACCAGAAGAATACTGAATAAGGATTCATATACCACCATTGCGAAACCGCGGATGAGCGAATAAAGAAAAAGTCTTTCTTATCCTTCTACCAGAAAGTCCGCTCATAGAACTCTGATCAAGTCGCTCTGGAAACGAACGACCCGAGGACCTTGTGAGATCTCTCCCAAAATATTGAATTGAAGAGCTTTGATGACTAACTGAAGGAAGGCGCAGTTTTTTCGTCAAGGCACCAAGTTAGGATAAAGATGCCACCTCAAACTGTGAAGTTAGTTTCGAAGCGCATTCGACGAATAGAATATTGGGCCACAGAGATTGCTATGCTGTGCTAACTCGATTGGGATTTTTTCCATGGCGGTTGGAGCAGCGACAGAAAGACGTGGTGAGCTCAGCGATTCGAGCGCGAGATGTGTAGATTCAAAACTCAATTTTCTCGCCATTGATGGGCACACGATGTACATCTGAAATAAATGAGGAGCGGAGAGTTTCAAAAGGTGTCGAACAAACCGGTAAACTGGAAAGTATACCTCAGTTTTAACGGCCAGAAAGAGAAAAAAATGAAACGTACATGTAGTCATAGGCTCATCCGCAGACCGGATCTGTAGCTGATAGAAATACGCCTTGTCGTTATTACATTTGTCGCAAGACGCTAGAATTGCCGTGAGCAATGAATTTCACTGTTAGTACAAGAGAAACACCCACCCATGGTAGAATCGGCATGCTTCCACGTTTCCTCCCCTCCAAGGACATCGTCGACAGCTTTGCGCACCAGTTTCGTCCGCGAAGTCATCTAGATCGCACGCGCGATAAGCAAGCATCCAGAAAGATGGTGTTGCGGGCCACCTGTTTTGTTATGGGGAACTCGTACGGACAAGTATTACAAGCCCATTTGTTGTACCCAGTTTCCGAGGAAATGACAAGACCATTTGCGCAGGTGGGACAGAACAGCATTGCGATGGTTGACGTATATTTGTCCAGTGTTTACGCAAAGCTGTGCCATTTGATTTGCTCTTTCTTGCGACCAGGATAGCGAAAGCGACTCGTGTGGTGTATTGGGCACGCCTGTAATCTGTAGATAGCTCCGTTGCCGCCCTGGGGTCATGTCGGAGGCGGTGGAGTTAAAGAAACTCGTGAAACAGCTACAAACTACGTCCAACAATGAGGTACGAGCGATTCTCTCTTAGGCCAGCATGTCATGTTCGTTGACCGCTCATTTCTCTTCTCTAGGATATTACAGCCATTTTGCGTACCTTGAGAAAAGATTTCAAAGTAAACGAAGCCATTCTCAGGGTGGGTGTTATTCGTCATTTTTTCTTATCGCTCTTCCCGTTTGGGCTGACATTTGATGGTATTTTCTAGGAAAGCAAGGCTGGACTGGCTGTCGGGAAGCTGCGGACGCACGCCTCGAAGGACGTATCTGACCTCGCGAAGGAGATCGTGAAGCAATGGAAGAATGAGGTCGAGAAGGCGAAGGCTGCGGCGGGTGGCGGTGGCAAGCCCGTGGTCGGCGTGAATACCACTGGTGCGTAACGAGAAGTTATTCTATTGTCATAGGAGCTCACCCTTGTATAGCCAGGAAGGCTTCCGTCGCATCGAATGGGCCCGGTACACCCAAGACTCCCAATGGTGCATCCCCCAATACACGCACAATGAAGTCGGACGGCGTGTCAACCTCAACCGGATTCACGGGCGACAAAACGCGGGACAAGTGCATTGAGCTGGTGTACGATGCCATTGCGTCTGACTCTGGCGCCCGTTGGTCTCCTTTTTTTCTTTGCCCAAAATATACTAAAAAGATGTCCAGCTGTTGATTTGCTGCTTAACAAAGCAAAAGCTATCGAGGCTGCGGTCTTTCAAGACCTCGGCGGGACGGCCAATCCGTATCCGACGAAGATGCGTTCCCTCTTCGTCAACCTCAAAGATAAGAACAACCCGGGCCTGAGGGAGGCTGTCGCCAACGGTGACATCCCAGTGGAGCGGTTCGTCAAGATGACAAGCCAGGCAAGTCACTGTCCCAGTCTCATCTTGTTGCCGCGATCTCAACCTCGTCTCTGCAGGAAATGGCGTCCGACGACCGCAAAAAAGCCGATGAGGCGATCAAGCAACAAAATCTTCATAACTCGCTTGGAGCGGAAGAACAGGAGGCCGAGACGAGCGCGTTCCAGTGTTCGAAGTGCAAACAAGTGCGTCTTCTCGCGCTAGTATCTATCCTTCGCATTCGCTGATGACAAAATGCAGCGAAAATGCCGCTATCGACAGGCCCAAACCAGAAGTGCTGATGAGCCCATGACGGTAGGCCCCTTCCCCTTCAGTGACACCTCCATTCCTGACCATTTATCTTCTGTTGGCAGACATTCGTAACGTTAGTCCTCTTACTCCTTTCCAGACTGCATTCGGATTCTCATGACCTTTTCTTTGAAGTTGTGTGAATTGCAATCACAGGTCAGCTCAGCAAACTACAACTCTTGTCTTGTATTTAACCCTCATCGACGCGCAGGTGGAAGTTCTCATAGAGCAGCACCGCTGCTACGCTTTTTGTGCTGGCCCTGTGAAGACCCCGATCCTCGTACCCGCAACTGCGGCTCGCTACTTACAATATTCACTATTTTCTGACTGACTTCCTCTGTATTGCCATGTTTCTTATTTCCCGCCTTGGCTCGCGCCCTGATTCTCTGTACTGGCTTGTTTGACCGACTGACTCTCTTCGTGTGTACCTCGTGGCTGAATACAGCTCTTTTTGTGGTATCTTTCGGATTGCCAGTCATCATCCAACGAGCCAGACTGCGCATGATTCGGTATGCCAGGCTGGACATTTCTTCGAGCTTGAAGCTGGAGTGAATTGGACGCTCCAGGCGGCGGGTTAAATGTAGGTACACGGCCACACTACACGGTCCGGTTTCTGAGGACACATTCGCAAGGATTCCGGCGACCCAAAGCTCGGGTGCTTCCTAGTCTCTCTTAAGCTTTTTCTTGACAGACTTTATATCGGCGCTAACTCGTGCCTCGTGCGACGCTGTGCTCACAGTGAGCGCTCACCAGCGGCCATCAAGCGGACATCAGCGCTGGTACCAAATCGCGGGTGTCGCGAGCGCTGGACAGCCTGGAAATAGACGGAAACTCATTCAATTACTCCCACTCTTTTTACTCATCCCGACTCCGAGTCACTGCTTGCCTTGTATACTCATACGCGCGCTGTTCTCTGCCCCCGCTACTTATCTCCTTTCGGTTTGTATTTAAGCAGTACCTCTTGAATCCAGGCCTCTGCGGTTTGTAGAGGGTCACTGTGGACATTATTGTCGACGGCTCAAAAACCAAGACCTTTGTCGTGATCGTCACTCGGAGCCGTTCGTCGAGATTTAGATGACAAGCCAGGCAAGTCGCTGTTCCCAGTCTCATCTTGTTGCCGCGATCTCAACCTCGTCCCTACAGGAAATGGCGTCCGATGACCTCAAAAAAGCCGACTCGGACGAGGCGATCACTGAGCAACAAAATCCTGACAACTCGCCCGGAGCGGAAGAGCAGACGGACGCGTTCCAGTGTTCGAAGTGCAAACAAGTGCGTCTGCTCGCTCCTTGTGGCTAGTATATCCTTCGCATTCATCCTGCTGACAAAATGCAGCGAAAATGCCGCTACCGGCAGGTCCAAACCAGAGGTCCTGATGAGCCCATGACGGTACATACGTCCCCCCTCCATTCCTAACGATTTATCTTCTGTTCGCAGACATTCATAACGTTAGTCCTCTTGCTTCTTTCCAGGCTGCAGTTAATTTGGATTCTCCTGACCTTTTACTTCAACTTGAAGTTGTATGAATTGCAATTCCAAGTCAGCTCAGCAAATTAAAACTCTTGCCTTGTATTTATCGCTCATCGACGCGCAGATGGAGGTTCTCGTAGAACGCATCGCGCTACGCTTTGTGCTTGTGCTGGCCATTTGAAGTCCCCGGTCCTCGTACCTGCAATTGCGACTCGCTACTTACAATCGTTCTTCCTTTGTATTGTTTTTCTTCTCGCGCCTGATGCTCTCTGTACTGATTTGTTTGACCGACTGACTATCTTCGTGTATACCTTGCTGGCCGAATACAGCTCCTTTTGTGCCTTGTTCAGAATGGTTTCCTTCGGATTGTGAGTGATCTAGCTTCAAGTTCGAAGAAATGTCCAGCCTGCCATACCGAATCATAAGGCTGCACGGAAAGACTTTATGCCCCTGCGCTCAAGCGACTCGTTGATTTGGATTGGATGCTCCGGGCGGCGGGTTGAATGTAGAAAATACATAGCACGACACGGTCCGGTCTCTGAGTGGCGAGAAAGGATTTCGACGACTCAAAAGGCCAAAGCCCGAGTGTTTCCTAAGACTCTTGCCTTGGTGATCGCGACCCTTCGCGACCGTACCCAGAGCGTCATCCTCAACGTTCGATGAGGTATATTATCTTGTCGTAGGAGCGTGGACATTATTGTGTGAATGGTGAAGTTAAGCAGTGGCGCCGGCCATGGGATTGCCAGCGAGTTTTCGGGACTCTTACCAAGTGATATCATTCCTGCAAACTTGGGCTGGGGGAGATTTTCGGTCGCGATGGACTAAGAAAGAGAGTCTTTGCAAAACTATCGATGTACGGAGCGATATGGGGGGGCGCAAAGAGCAGAGGCGCCGGCGGAGATACGTCGTGGGGGGACTCCATCGGCATCCCGGCGCGGCAGTCATGGAAGTTTTTGGCAAACTTGTGACAACAGCACACGCCCTTCCTCAAGTCCGATGGCAGAAAACCACCCCTTACTCAGAATGACTTCAGACGAGGTTAATTGTCTCGTCTATGCATTTTTAATTGATTCTGGTAGGCGCCCCTACCTTGCACGCCCCTCGATTAATAGTGACGAACGCTGATCGCAGGTTTCAAACATACCGCCTTCAGTCTCGCCATGGAGGGGCGCCTTGAAAACTCACCTCACTTCTCGAAACATATTCCCCGTGGGGAGCTCGTTGATCTCCTCAGCAAGTCTCTGCTGTACCAAGAAGTTGAATGCCACTGGAAAGCGGACCACCTGGCACTCAACTGTAAAGCCGAGTTCACTTTGCTCCAGCCACATGTGTGCTCGCTGGAACCCCCCAAACCGAAATCGATTTGGCAGCAACCGGCACAGGTGCGGTGGCCCCTGGGACAATCCAACCGCGCCAATGGCGTCACCGACGGAAAGCGCAAAGCGAGTCCGTTCTCTGGCGCCGAGGAGCCAGCTGAAAAACGACTACGGCGCGAACCCGAACCGGACGACATGGAAGTCGATTGTATGCTGTTCGATATTCGTCTACAAATTATTTTATTCATTCGGACATGCAGTTCCTTCGGTGGAGAAGCCGAAATCGGTTCGGCAACAAGGGCCGGGCGACAACGAGACCAATCCCGATGCAGTTATTATTTTGCCCGGCCACGAAGCAGAAGTATTCATCCAACTGTTTCGCATTCGTTCCCGGTTTTGAAACTGTTCAAGGTCTTTGTGTGCGCGTTTAACCCCACGAGGCAGTCGATCTTGGTTACGGGGTATGCACCATCCATCATCCGCCATTCTCGCTATGTATAACGCTTCATAGATCTAAAGACGCGGGCGTCAATCTATGGGACCTTCCGTACCCCCCGGCAATAACGTCTCCCAATTTTGCTCGGCCGCCCGGGCCGCCCCATCGACTGGAGCACTTTGCAAATGTCGAGCAAGGCGACCTGACTGCGTTGCATTGGAATGCTGAAGGCACATTAATTGCCATCGGCTCCTATGACTCAGTTCTTCGTGTGTGTACGGATTCAGGCGAGCTGTATTTCTCGCATGGACAGCACCAGGTACTATCAATCTCAACTATTTTTTATGTCGATGCGAGAGACTGATCGTTGCACAGGGCCCCATCTTGGCTGTCCGATTTTCGAAAGATGGTAGATGGCTGGTAACAGCCAGCCTGGACGGAACGGCTTGCCTCTGGGACGTCAACGCAAAGGAGTTGAAGACGCAATATCGAGCTCACTCTGGTAATTAATCGTGCTCTCGGTGCTTCAATGCGTCCATTAAGCGTTTTTGGTAGGTTGCTGCTTGGATGTTGAGTGGGTCTCGAATACTCTATTCGCCACCTGCTCCGCGGACCACTTTATCCACGTAATGGATATAGCGAGAGCCGATCCGGTGAAAACATTCTCGTGCGTCCTCACCACATTCCGTTTTTTCTTTCTCATCCGCTGATGGAAATCCACAGCGGGCACACTAACGAAGTTAATGAAATCAAATGCAATTCCTCCGGAACGCGTCTCGCGTCGTGTTCGGACGACATGACTGCACGGATCTGGAACGTCAGCGACATTTCCTCCGGCGAATCATCAATCTCCGCTTCGGAGAGTTCCAGCCAACCGGTCGTTCTGATCGGGCACAAGCACTCCGTTACTTTGATCGGCTGGTGCCCAAACCAACCGGGAGACACGAACGAAATTGTCGCGACGCAAGTTTCGCTGCGAAACAGCCCATTTGTATGGCGACTAACGATCCTCATAGAGCTTCCTGGGACGGCATTTCACGGTTATGGGATTCCGTGACTGGAGAAAGTCTCCACGTCTTTGAAGATCACAAGCTCCCCATCTACACGCTCAAGTTCAGCCCAACAGGCCGCTGGGTCGCCACGGGGAGCTCGGATGGATGGTTACATGTATACGATGTCAAGGTGCGTTGGTTAATGTTTACAGTATTCGCCCGAGGCCAGACTCACGCTCTTTCCAGGCACGGAAATTAACGTGGTCGTGGTTTGCTGGCGTTGAAAAGCCAGCGGTGTATCAGATTGACTGGCAGACGGGCGACAATTTGGATCGCATCGCTCTGGCATTAGAGTGTTGGAAGGTTGCTGTCATTGATGTATCGAGGATCCCGGCTTTACAGGCGAAGTAGTTGTATTTGTTGGATGACTTGTATTGCGTGTTGTACCACTCGGGATTCAGCGGGGAGAAGAGGCGACCTTGCACGAGCTTGAAAGAGGTGCGTACGAGCCTGAAAGAGGTGACCACAAGCTTGTAAGGTCATGTTCTCGAAGATCAATTTACTTCGAGCGTCGAACATTCAATCTGTCTGTCGTGAACAGTGAGTTCACTGATGATTCAAATATAGCCATTTCTCCGAGATGACCGAGGAACAATATTATTGACTTCCCGCTCATTGATGCATATTGATGGCTAATAGGTATAGCAAGCGGACGGCGCTTTGTTGGCCAATATACTGAGACCGTTCAACGTCGAAGAACCTGAATGGTTCCGAGTTTCGTTGCGTTTTTCCTTCAATCGGAAAACGCAACCATGGCACGTGCCGACCTGGTGCACGGACCGCGGCGCACGGACCAGCGACCGTTGTATAAAAGGCACGTCCGAACAACTCGATTCTTTACCACTCTGGCCTTTTGGCTTAGATCAAGTGTAGTATCTGTTCTTAATAGTTTAACCACTATTATGCCTGCACCGCAGGCATTTCTGGTTATCTAATTTTTGCCGCCCTTGTCCGTTTGCTCTGCTTGCACCAGACGGGCGCGATGACCTTGCTGCTGCACTACTGGCTTGTGTCGTCAGGGGATTTCCCCTTTTTTTTTGGACCTTTTGTCCTCCTAACCCTAACCCTACGCATGAAATATATCGCTTTGACCGCCCCTTTGAATCGCCGAGATCACCGGTTAAACTCATTGAGCCTTTTACACCCAGCTCGTGAACGGAGTCTAAGCTTCTAATTGAGGTCCTCGTCTATGCTTTTCCTTTGAAGCATTCAAAATTGATAGAGGTGGTGGTGGTGGTGGTGTTGTCTGTGTTTTATCTTTTCTGCCGTGCGAACATCGGGTTTTCTTGAATAAATCCTCTATCCACTGAACACTTCTTGAGCTGCATTCTTTCAAGCTCTTGATACTTGCACGTGCTTACTACTGGATGGTCGCTTCTTAATTTCTTACGGAAGACGATCGTCATATCAGAATCACCACCGCTTACAATTCGGCTGGTTGACAGGACCTCAAAAACTGGTACGTTTCGTCTCGGTGAGAACAGTAAGATATCTGTTTGATTTATGCACCGACGCTACGAAAAAAACTGGTATCACAGAGGCGTATTATACAGGAATTCCGGATTAAGTATGGATGGTTTATATGTACATTAGCGGAGTCCGAGAGTATCGAGGAATATCATGTACAAGTAGAACGAATACAGCGCAGAGAGTCGACGACGGACTTGCGTTTAATTGAAGGATAGCACTAGTCAATAACGAGGAAGGAGATGGAGAACGAACGATCAATTGGTGTACGAGTAGGACTCCATATGGTATGCGAGAGGGGCGTGAGGCACATCGAGGGTATAGCTTCCCGAGCCTGAGGTCGCATCGTCTTCCGGGCAGTAGTGGTAGTGCAATTTCAGGGAGATGTGCGCCTCGAGCTCGGAGGTTTGGTAGAGCTGATACGGAGGTTGCTCGAACGCGGAAAGTGGTGGATACTCCGAGAACTCCAGCGGTGAAAGAAGGGTGGAAGGCTGCTGTGGAGAAACGTCCGAGGTCATGTACATGGCCGGCGGTGGGGAATACTCCTCAGCTTGCTGTGTATGGGCGTATTGGTGTTGCATATACTTCGGTGTCGGCGGGGGTTGAATTGGCGGGTATGGATACGGGGACTCGGTTTCGTCGTATGTTTCGTCGAAAGGGTAATCGAGAAGGGGTGACCGTGGTTGGGAGACGCGGGGGATTGGGTGCGCTAATGGGATGTAGGACGGCGCCGTGAGTGGCGGCCAGGCCCGGGAGTCGGGAGTCCAAACGGAAGGGGAGGCGCTGGAGGCGCTATATTCGGAAGGACTGTTGTGAAAAAAGGCTCGCTGCCCACTGCCGAGGCAAACGGAAGGGGAGGTGCTGGACGCGCTATAATCGGAAGGGCTGTGATGAATAAACTCGCGCTGCCCGCTGTCGAAGCTTGGGATCAAAAGCCGTTGAGGACGAAGCGATAGCTCTGAATGGCGCGGGATGAATGGTGCGCGTGGAAGGATCAACGCTGCCGGGGCGCCTCCGGACCCTGACAATGTAGATTCTACCAGTGGGGGTGGACTGTCGGGTGCCGGAGAATATCGTGAGTACGACGGATATCCAGAAGAGTCGTAGGAGTAAGACTCCTCCAGCGGCGGTGGAGAGTTTATCGACGGCGGTGAAGATGTACGCTCTGGGTATTTTCCGAAGATGACTGCGGAGGTTGTCGGGCCTCGGGGCTTGATTTTCGGTTTCGGCACCCTGCGCTGGGGGCAAGTCCTCGGGAGATGAATTTTATAGCTAACAGACGGACGGAGGTTAGTGGGGTGCTTTGAACAGGGTGGCAAGCACGCGAGGGTTCGAATGAAAGTCAACACTCACTGTTGTTGGAGATTATCCTGTCGAGAGCACCGTACCACTGACAAACGTAGGTGAGCAGATAATTTTAACGACGGACGGCGGGGTGGTTCGAAAGAAGGCGAGGACTTACAACAGCCTGGAAAGGGGCAGGGGTGATTTTTCACTCCGCTATGAGTGAGGGCGTGGCGTTTCAAGTGGCCCGGGGTCACGAAAGTCTTGCCGCATCGTGCACAAGGGTGCACCTCGGGCGCAGGCTTGGGCTTGCTGCTAGGACGCCTCGGTTGACGAGGCATCTTTGCGGGAGAACGTTGTAAGCAGGAATAAAAAAGAAGGCAACCGACGGTGACATAACGCTTGACTTGGTGAAAATTTCAAGCTCGGGCTTCCTGGATCGGCAATACTAAACGCTTCAGGTAATATTCATTGAAACTCCGTTTCGGCGTCACAGTGTTCCGTCCAGTCAGCCTCGATGGAAATAATGTCTGCTGACCGTCTTCCAATATTTAGATTTGGTATCTGGTGGCTCAGGCACAAAGCTGCTAATCCCTGATAAGTTGGACAGAGAGATAGCAAGATAGTCGAGGAAGGTTGGCTGCACTTGAACTGAATTTCTTGAGAGCCGGCAAAATTTCATTTACGTCGGAACGATTTCGATGATCAGGCCCGGGGCGATTTGCAGGAAATTTCCTCATTCGGCCACGATCCACGGAAGAAGAAACCAATTTGCAATTAGAAGGTGCCCCCGGAACCTGGGAAGATCTGGATGGCGTCGAGCCTGAGGCCGCGAAAAATGCTGCCGCGAAAAAGCAAGGCCAAAAGGGGCCTAGAACCGCTGCGGTAGCTTGTCGTAATCGTATCGGCTGAGGCTCGTTGTCGACCGGTATACTCTAAGCGAGTTTGGCCGACTTGCGGACTTGCGGGATATTTGGATTTCTTTGAGTGACTCTTGGGCGTCGCCGCGTCGTTGTTATTGAGTGGGACGTGAATAATAATATAATATCTGAGAATCAAGAACAGAAAGCTTGTTTTTGTTGGTGGCGAATTGTTGGCATGACGAACGACACCACCGCCGATCCAGCGAGTCGAGCAATCGACCAGGAACAGGCGGTTGAACTGATGCTTCAAGAATGGTACGATTAGAGTCACTGAGGGTTTACGCAAGGGAACGGAAAACATAGAGCGACTGGTTGGACACCGTGCTCACTTGACCATACTCACGGAGATACTGTAAAATTTTGTGGAGGCGTATCCCGTCTTGTTCAGAGATTCCGGGGGCTTGGAAGACGGGCTTGGCGTGTCTTCTTCTTCTGGAGGCTCGCGGGAGAATTGGCTCCGGCCTTGGGCGATAGTAAGTAGAACTTGAAGCAGGCGCAGTCGAGTCCGAACGATCGGATTGTCGGAGCTCAAGTCTTCGCATCCGATGTTGACAGCAAATGGAGCGGCTTCGAGAGTTCCAGCGGCTCCAAAGTTCCGCATAGCACGTATGAAGACGCTCAGAAAAATGGATATGGCGCAATCTGCCTAGGAGCTTTCGGGGAATTCGTCGAAACATTGGCACACGCCGTCGATATCGATCTTGGTGTCCTTCAATGTGTCTTCATTTGTGAGCATGGTCGTCCCAAAGGTCCGACGATAAGGTCGATGACGGTCGATTGACGTCCATTCGCAGGAGACAATGAATTCTGCGGGAACCCGCTGCTGGCATGGTGGTCAGCTGCAAAATGCGGAAGCTCGGGCCGATATCTCGTTCTTTCTCTTACGGCGCCAAAAGCGGCACCGCGGGCCGAACAGCCGTGTCGAAAAAAAAAAAACGAAAAAAATTGAACAAAACGAGAAAGAACCGCCAGAACTTGCCTATGCCTCGAGGGAGTTGGATTCTGAATTGTGCTTCGCTTCTAACCATATCAGGATCCCCAAGCACGGGTATTCAATATTCAATTATCGAAGCCCCTTCTGGAATCTGGATCACTTTCTGCTGGCGAGACAGCCTGAGGGTCTCTGGAGGTCGTGGTTATAATCCCTGGAACTCGGGATGCCTCATTGGGCCCTGGAAGCCGGTCTACCTTTTTTGTATGTTTTTTTGAGTACATTCTCGGGTTGAAAAATAAATAGCTCAAAAACACCAAAGCTCGTTGAGGGACAATCGCGTCTATCTCAGGATCGGCGGCGGCAAGGGCGCTTTCGACTCCAGCTCACAGTGAAGAACAAAGCCGGCCACTTCATAACACGAAGAAACGAAAACAAAATTTCTCATGTACACCGACTCTCCCTGCCACCCATTGCTGAGTTATGATCCTCAAATCTCAGGCCCTGCGCACAACAAGATGGAAGGGTAGTGAGGTGAGTGTATTGTTAATGCAACAAAGTAATATGTTAATAGTTTATATACACAAGTCAGTAACTGTATTATCGTTGTCGCGGGAGTAAAGGGAGGGGAAGGTCTTGGTCCGTCGGGGCGAAAGAAAGGGAGAGGAACAACGGGGGAGGGGAGGAAGGGAACGGACTGAGCATGCATGACCGACGTGCATGATCATGCCATGCTCTGCGCCATGCTCCTCAGCTCTGCGGCCATCTCCGGGTAGTTCTTCATGAACTCCAGCTGCGCCGCGGACGCCTGCAAACACGCACATGAATGTCAGCACTGAGAGCAAAAGCGGCCAAGGGCAAGAAAGGGAGCGAAGGAGCGGAAACGGTCTACTCACATACTGGTACGTCAGCGCGCTCGCCAGCTCGGGCTCGCTCCGCGCGAGCTCCGCCTGCCTCGCGAACATCTCGACGGCCTTCTCGATCTTGCCCTGCTGCAGGCTCAGCTGCGCGAGCGTGGCGACCGCCGCTTCGCACTCGGGGTCCAGCCGCAGCGCCTCGTTGCAGCAGCGCTCGGCGGCACCGACGTCCTGCTTCCATTGGTAGAGCGCGAGGCCCTTGTTAACGAGGGGAAGGACGTTCGGTGGCGATCTGCGGTGAGAGAGTCAGTAGAGAGAGGAGAGAGAAGGAGAGAAACGTACTTGAGCTTCTCGAGCTCAACGGCGCGGTCGAACTTCTCAACAGCGTCAGCAAAGCGCTGTTGGTCTAGTAGGAGCTCCCCACTGCGGACGGTCTCCTTAATAACCGAGCTGCGAGACGTAGCACGACCTACTAGTAATTCTGCGGCTCGCTCCGCGTCGGGAACGCCTTAAGCGTCCTCCTGAAGGTCGCCATGCTGTTCGCCAGATTCCCGCCCTTGTACTGCGCGACTGCGAGCTGGATGTGGCTGAACACAAATGTATCGTCCAGCTCCGTGCTCTTCGTGTAGTTCTCCGCCGCATCCGCAAACTCGTTCATGATGAACAGCACCTGCCCGCGGTGGTAGTAGATGTCCGGGTCGTCGGGGTTCTGGCGAATCGCCTCGTCGAAGCACTCGAAGGCCTTGGCGGGGCTGCCCTGCTCCATATGCACGCTCGCAACCTTGACGAGGGACTGTGTGAAGGAGGGGGCGAGGCGGATGCTCTCCTGTAGGTCCTCCTTCGCGCCCTCGACGTCGCCGGTGAGGAATCTAGTCGCATATTAGTGCGTGAACGACATAAAGGAGTGAAAGAAGCACTTAAATGTCCCTCTCAGATTGAGCGCCTCTGCACGGTGCAGCTCGGACGAGAGGTCTTGGTCCAACGCCTCGTTCACGAACGACAGCGCGTGTGGATAGTCCTCCGCGGCGAGGGCCTGAAGCGCGAGGAGCAGTGTCGAGTCGCCTGTTGTCGGAGTATCGCCGACGGACGGCAGCGGCCGCGGGCGGAACGCGGCGAAGTAGGCGGAGATGAAGGTAAAGGACGGTAGGCGGGGCTCGCGCTTCAGCAAGATATCGGCGGATTTTTGCCCCGTGAGCTTTTTAAGGACGCGCTCGACGGACTGTGCGGCGTTCTGGTTCGTGAATTTGTCGAGAATGGTCGCGGCGGTGAAGTCTAACGGATAAATCAATCAAACGAAGATGAAAACAAGGAATGCAGAGGTACGGACCCCGCAAAGCTTCTATGTAGCGATGGAGACCTTCGAGCGCCATGGCGCGTCGATTGAGGGCTTTGACGTAGATAGGGTCGAGCCTCAGGGCTTCATCGCAATCCTGCACGACGAGTTCGTGTTTTGGAGGGGTCATGTTCACATAACCTGGCCAGAGAATTAGAAGGTACCAGTTTTTTACAGACGGATACTTGCATGCTGCTCGGTTGCTGTAATATACAGGCTCCGGCTTGGGAGAAACATCTATGGCGAGGGTATACAGACGAGCAGCAACCGCAAACTTCTTGCTCGAATATGCGGCGTTGCCTTTTGACTTGAAGGATGCCGCAAGCCCCGTCCGTTCCTGTGTACATGATATGATGCCTCAATGCCTGCCTAGCACAGCTAAGAGGCGGAATACCGACCTCAAGAGACATGGCAGCAAGCGCCTCTGGTGTTGGAGCTACCTCTTCCTCCTCTTCTGCTCAACTGTCAGCACTGATCTGCGCCTAGAAACTTGAAATCCACCCACCGGGTTCGGAGACCTGCTCTGCCTTCTCTGCCTTCGGCTTCCGCTCCTCCAAGATGGGTCCGTCGGCATCTTTTACAGACCTACGTTTCTTGGGAGTCTTGGGACTTTTTTTCTTCCTGTCGCGGTCCGCGCCGGATGTGGAGGCAAAGTACGCTGCACCACCGAGAGCCACAGCGACGCCGGTGCCAATTAAAATGGCAGTCTTGTGCTCCTCAACGAAGCGCTGCACGCGGCCAACGACGCCGGCGGAGGTCTCAGACGCCATCGTGCACAGTGGACGCGGAGAAATTTTCGTGGCGCTTCGGCACGAAATCGTCACACGGGAAAGAATTTCCAAATTGGGACTTTCTCTGATTTCAAACTCAACCACATACATTTCTCTATACTTACCTACCGTTCGTACCCTTGGGCGTGTATGAATGAGCTCCTATTCGCTTGGGTGCGGTGCAGTGTAAGTTATTGGCAAAAGTCTGTGATATCTTGTAGGAGAGCAAGTCTTTAGAGGCATAAGATACTGTAAGTAATCGTAATGGAGGCGGAAGCCGTGTTTCAAGTTCTGTACACATGGATATACTACTACATTTATTTCGAGAGTTCATAAAATTACACCCTGACATCCAAGAATTGGTTCCACAAAGTGCATGGTGAGTCCTGCGTGAGGCGTCAGAAATGCTACTAAAGAGGAGAGGTGAATATTGCGCACAAGCGAGTTGCTGACGACGGTCTGGACAACGTTCGACAGGTTGACATTCGAATTATATGCAAGCTGAGCCAAAGTCGATGTCGTATTCCCGGGGACGTATCTAGGCCAATTCGGCGCAGGCGCCGCTGCAGAATTCCTGGCAAAATTGCCAACGATCGTCTGCATTGTGAGCGAGAGGGTTTTCTCTGCTGCTGTTGCGTCTGAGGGATAGGTCCCAAAGATTTCAAATACTGCGCCCTCCGTCAGCACTGGGGAAAGAAGGAATAAAGAGGTAAAGATGCACGCTCTGAGGAGTGCCATGCGCCGGCATTGGTAAAGAGCTGGAGATCTGCGAAGACCGCACCTGTCGTGTACTGGTCAGTTCAGTAACAGAGATTAGGAAGGTTTGGCCATACCGTATGAATAACGATATACATCTGCGGTTCCCGCACCGGTCGCAGCGGCACCCCAGAGGTCTGCAGGGCTGTTGGGGTATTATGATCAAATGCTTTCAAGGTAACAAAAAACCAACCAGAGGAACTCGTAGTCCTTGATCAGCTCCGAAATAACGGCATTGTCGCTCAAACCGCTCGGATAGAGCGCCCGGACCTGCTTTGCGGTGACGAGAGTACCGAAAGTAGCGCTCAGATACGCTGCGAGATTGTTCTGGTTGAGGGCGAAAAGCGATCCGTCGTTTAGAGTGTTTCCAATCATGAAGGGAACCTTCGAGGTCTGTCCATTCCGGATGCGCTGCAGTGGATCCGAAAACAAGGTAACACTATCGTCGTGTTCAACCGGCAAAAATCGTTGGAGAAATGCAACACACACCTGTCAACTACAGCCCCCCAGACGCCGCTGGAAGCACTGTTCGTAAAGGTTCGGATAGTAGACGCAGGTACCTGTTTGAGGCACGCCAGCCGCGCAGCACCGGGCGATTGCTTACATCCAACCCCCGAGGCCATGGCGTTGAAACTCGTGTAAGATGGGGTGGGCGACTGCGACTCTACCGCACCGCTCAGCATGATGGCTCCTTTGAACGGTGCAGTCTCCGGGGTGTGTCTTACATACGCCGCAGCGACAGAGTAAGCCCCAGCAGATTGGCCCTAACAGCCTCACATTAATAATTTAACAGTGTCGAATAGGACGGGAAATGAACCATGATTGTCACTTGTGTCGGATCTCCGCCGAAGTTGGCTATATTGGCTTGGACCCATGCAAATGCAAGTTCTAGAAAGTGACGATTAGAATATTTACTGGGCACGAAAAGACTCATCTACCTTGATCTAAGAAACCGAGGTTATTTCCGGTAAGGGGAAGATCGGGACTGTCGGGGAAGCCGAAGACATTGGTTCGGTAGTTGAATGAGACTACTATGACGCTCTGATTTGATGCCAGCGAAGCTCCGTCGTATTCTGGTCAAAGTTATATGGACGCCCACAAGGTTGAGGTTCAAAGCGTACCTGCAACCCAAGCGGTTCCAAAGGCTAATGCACTTCGACCGAGCACTTCAGAATCGCATACCAATGTCCTTTCCTGTTGACTCACCCCCCGTAGATCCAGATAATCACAGGCAGTGCTTTGGCGGTTGAGGGGGCCCACACGTTACTAATCAATCATTGCGATGAGTGAAATGCATTGATGCGGGAGCAAGGTAATTACAGGAAGAGACAGTCCTCACTCTCGGGTGGCGCAGGAGTGTTGAACAGCTTTTCATTGATAGCAGCAACCGAGAAGGGAAATTGTTGGACGCATGCTGGACCTTGAGTCGTTGCATTCTGAGGTGCGGTAGAGGTGAAGGCAACAGGTGGTTCCCAACGCAGTGCCCCAATTGGAGCTTGCCCGAATCGCTAGGGTCATCAGGATTTGGCTGAAGACGGAGCAAAATCAAACGCACAATGCCTTTGAATATCGATACTGCGAAAGAAAATGAGCTCGCGAAGTGAACCGTAATCTGGTTGAAACTAACAGCCGTTAGTTTCTGTGCCTTGTAATAGACCGGAGGTTGTTTCGACGACCACAGAGGTACTTTGGCGAGGAGGGAACGCGGCGTACGATGCTTGAACAGCTGCAAGGAGAGTCAAGTAACGCATCCTAACGTAGGCGGCTCGAAAAACCGAAGTTTCATGTACCGAGAACGCACTATTTAAGTGGTAGAGATGCACAGAGTCATGAGCCAAGCTGCGGATCCTTCTAAGGTCAGGAGCGAATGAGTTGCGCGGACATACCGGAATTTGGGAGCACAAGGGGTGACTGCTGACCTGTTTGAACTTCTTGGAGGACGCGGTATGCCACTGCCACCGGAGGAAAAGTCCCATTCCTGGGCAAGCACCGGAAATGAGTCCTCCAAATCATGATGGACGCTCACATGGCGTTTGGATTGCGTTGGGTTGAATTAGAAGGTCGGAGACATTAGTGGGCCTTTATTGAGCGAGGCGCGAGCTGGAATCAAGAAAGCATCTGTCGGGAGAGACTACAGTAGGCCACAGATGATAGATTTGAGGGTGGTATGCAACTACGTGAGTGCTTGACAAATCGCAGCTGACAGTGGAGCTGCACGTGAGTCCAAACTGAATCCGTCTTAGCCGAAAACGAGCAAGATCCGCCCACCTCTTGCTTCTTTCTGGTCGACGTCGTCTATCCCACTGCCACCCAGCGCAAAGGTCATGAGTGATTGACGGTGGCTCGGGGGGGATACGTTTCAAGCCCCTGCTTGGCGTTACCACCGGTGACCCTGCGGTGCCGCTGGTGCGTTTTAAGTTTTAACGTCCTCCGTTTATTCCATGTTTTGACAGAGAGTTCCTGCAGACTAAACGGCATATTCTCGTATCTGCATCAGAATCACATGTTTATTGGTTTGTGAACTCCCCTTTCTTGACGAAGTTGAACAATATTGATGCTAGACGCAGGACCAAGACTGAACTCTCCTCAATTTTAACGCAGCCCGTTATGAGACAGCGTTTGGTCTGAGCCTCTCTTGAGATAGTCATTGACTATTTAGGCAATACCGGCCACAGCCGTCATGGAAACAATCCGCTTGCTTTCTCCCACTTTGCGTTACATAACCCCAAGTTTGCGCCTCGCAGGCCACGACTCCGCCGTGCGAATGCAGTGAAGCGAAAGCCGCGACCTTCGCGTCGTCGTCGTACAAACCAGTTGACAGGCGCTTTACTGCGCTCTCCGACGCTCTCCAGCCCATCCCGTGTACGGGGTATGATAGTAGTATGCGTGGGATGACCGAGCTCGGACATGAAGCTACCCGGAGGAACGAGGGACAATAATAATGGTCGTGGAAGCTGATACGCTGGCCGGCCAACACATTTTCATCACGAATTTTTATTCCAACAGGAGCCAAACCACCTCCTCCAGTTAGATACGCCCGATTTGGACACCTTGTTGCAGAGTCTTACCTCAAAGTTCCGAAACTCGTGACGCATCGAGATGCTATGAAGACATGCCATAGAATGGTATACATTACTGTGTCTTGGGACAAAAGCAAAAACAAATCAGATATAGAACATGGATTCGCGGATGTCAGGATGAATCTGCAATGGATGATCAGTACTGCAAGTCTGCGACCGAACAAATACAACATACGCCTTCCCCCCAAGATTGTCTGGCAGCATTGAAAACTCGTGCCTTCTCCTCTTCTCGATCAAACCTCCCTTTTCCAGAGCTTGAAGCCTTGTCGTCGACCATGAATTCATTCAAGTAATAACGGCCCCGCTCGCATGCCAAGTCCGCGTAATAGGCGGCCGGAATAAGGCTGACGGCTTTCGTTGCCCGCGCATACAAGTAAGAGAAATCGTTGGAGCCCTGTTTTGCAGTTAGTTTGAGGTTGGAAATCGGGCTTTCAGCCGACCTGCTGCAGTTCATCTGCCGTGAACTTGAGCTCATCATAGACCACAGTGTAATGCGTTGGTTTGACCTGGAAAATGGCAATTGAATGGCATAGAACGGGGAAAAGAATCAAGGAGGTGTACCGTTCCTTGGAGGCCTGCATGGGCCTGGAGATAAAAATCGAAATCGAAACTAACAATCTATCATGAGAATACGGGGAAAACCGTGAGAGATTGGTACACATACACTGCAGTCACTCCTATATCGAAGTTGAATTTTCTGAGCAGATGTTACGCGTCAACGAACTTACCTTTATCTACGACCGTTCCAGGCAGCGTGTTCCCGTTCTTGTCAGCGAATTGAGAGGACGTCGGATAGAATCTAAGTGGTGAAGTTGAATTTTGTAACAGAGGATGAAGAGCCATGACAGAAATGTCCCGGAAAGTCCCGTTTCCTCCCCGAAACCGCGATCACCCGTGTCTGCGGCGAAACAGGGATCCAGTTCGGGCGGAGTCTCGGTGACGAAGACGCGGGAAAATAGAATAAATACCTTGCATGGTGACGCTTTCCACATATCACAATGGAGAAAACAGGACGGTAACTTCCGCGGCCAGCCGTGCTGAGCTTCTGAAAGGCTTCTAGGATCTGTGCCTTTTCTTCTCGAATGACAATATCGAATTGACCCTCTGCAATTTTGTTGGCAGCGGCACTCATGTATGGAATTTCCAACACAAACCTGACACTCCGTCGCGGAAGACGATAATCCGTTGAGGAAGCGCTTTGTTCTTCTTTTCATACAGCAGTAAACGCTCTACAAGCATGTCCCGCAACTCCGATAACATCTACAAGGCATCGGTCTACGAGCACGAATAAGATTTGGCAGATACGAACTTCTTTGCTCTCTCGGTTTGGATCCGGCCGTTGGATCCGCAAACTAGCGGGAAACTATACGGAAATGATCAGCAACGGCAACTGGAACTAGGTGGAATCGGATCATCACTTGGACAAAATTATCATCGACACTCGCGACTACTGCTGCGATGCTTGGCGCTCCCTCTCTGCTCCCTGGGCCAGGGTGGCTAACATCGATTCCGACCATCATCGTTTTCTGCTTGGTGAGCCATCTCATGGCGTTGGAGTGCAGCTGCGACAGCAATGAGGAGATACCGAATTAGAACATACCAACGACGTACGAGATGGTTGATTCCGCCAAGCTTTGAGTTGGCCTTCAAACTAACAATACTTGTGGATGGAGCGAAGAGGAATATCCAAAGAAAATGACTTACCAGACGTTCGAAAGGTATTGATCCTGCTTTCTCTCGTCACCCAGAGCCTTGCTCAGTTGCATGTGTATGGTGTGAAGACCGAGATCTACATCTCCCATACGCTATATGCCAGTTTAGATATTGGTGTCTGAATAAAATAAAGACGGGCATACCTTAATTCCAGGGTAGATAAAATTATCACGATTCGAAAGCAGGACTAAAACGAAATTTGGTTTCTTGTTTCCCGCGTCTGCGATCGCGGTAGTGAGAACATTCCGGATTTCGTTCAACGCAGCCTCTCTCGAGGCGTCCTGCAACGCCTGAAGGGACGGAGTCACCATCAACTTGGGACGGCCCTCTGGCATCTTCATTCCGCTGGTTTGCAGTTTTGCACGGAATTTCATGACGAGAGTCTCTAGCCTCGGGTCACGGGGCCCTGCAAGAATTTCGTTGCCGTCTCGTACCACCAGCACGGCCCAGCTCGTGACGATCGCCCCGCGATGGAGTTTGACATCCAGGATGTTCCAACTGCCGTTTCTCACAGTCGCGTTGCCTTTCGAGTACGTTAGACTCGGGGGATTCAACTCCCTAGCCGGAATGACCGCCATCTCGTTATCTATTCCGATGTTGAATCCATCGACAGGCGCTTTAGCGGGACTGAGGCCAAGTATAGGGAACCCCTCGGTCGTGATGGCCTCCGCATTGTATCGAGGTGGATTGCAGGCAATTTTGATCATCTGGGCAGTTTCAATCTCGCTGAGCTTGCCGTGGTATGCTTGCCATTCGATTTCACAAAGCTCGGCAGGCACATAGTTCGTCTTTTTTGCGCTCCCAATATCGACCACGGGGAGATCGTTAGCGTGTTTGAGCTTGATTTTGTACTCTGTCCGCTACCAGTGAGGAACAAAGGTACTCTAGTTGTCGTAACGAGGGCTTACTTTTGAGAAAGTACTTCTCCACCGATATTCTACCGCCGAATTCTTCGCAATTGAAGAACGTGTTTGAAGCTGATGTTGACGCAAACGCTCTGATTGATTTCCGCCTCTTAGACCCAAGATGGTTGGTTGTGACTTTGACGCTCTTCGCGAGACCCTGAGAACATTGTTATTCAATGGTTTACATGAAGATAATTCAAGGAGAAGACGGACCCTTGGTAAGGTAGGCATCGCGCCGTGAGTGTTGCGCTGGAACGCCAGAAGAGCATCGGAGAGGTTCCCCGGCTCTATAAACGCCGTCATACAGTTGTTTCTATTCCGCACGTAAGACGTTGAAAAATGTGCAGACAACGGAAGACACTTGCACGTTGACCATAAGCTGCTTGTTTGTGGTACGTATCGAGGTGTAGAATCCCTGGAATGCGACTATTCCTGGGCTAAGCCGGAACGACTGGGAAGAAGTCGGGAAGAAATATTTATTTTTTCCAACACGGACTCCAGTTCTCGTAGAATGCTGTTGGAGCACAAGATTGAGCGCTGATATGATGGGAAGGGTGTTATAATCCCGGGATCCAATTTCACCGTTTAGATACCTAGAAGATTGGGAAGAGATTAGCCTAAAAGGATGCAGGCTAAACGAGGGTGAGGACACATACTTGGTCAAATCCGCGACGTCGAGCTCTTTGTCAAATTTGATCTCGATCGAGTATACGGTGGCGCCTGCTTTGGGGCCTGTTTCTCCGTCCTCGTAAAATGGCACCGAGATGTTGAGCGGCTGGGGTAACCTCTTGGAAGATACCAGGCGCTGACTCCCATCGTGCGCGATGTGTCCCAAGAAAGGTCTGCATGCATCGCTTTGTTCAAGCAAGAAAAAGATGCGCCCCTTCAGCCGGTTTATATCAGTCTTGGGGGTGATATCCACGGTGTAGTCGAAGATGGGCCCCGATGGGACCCGTACGGGAAAGAAATTGGCTCGAAGTGTAATTGGCTTGCCGGCTGTTCCATATCCGGGACGTAGTGGTCGTTCAGGATCTGTCTTCACAGTGCTGAAGGACTTGATGAGCTGATTGTGACTAGCGTCTGACAGTCGAGACGGAATATTGGCTGGGACGTTTTCGGCAAAGATAACGGAGCCGCCTGTCCCGCCTCGACCGCCGCGCATGGGACCGCCTCGAGGTGGACCACCACCTCTGAAATCCCCTTGACCGCGGCCTCTGGCATGCGGCGGAGGGGCCCCACGAGTGACTGGGCTCATAGAGCGCCCGGCACCGGGTGGAGCACCGCCGCCTCTGTGGGGTGGAGCGCCTCTCGGTGGCCCTCCAGCACCCCTAGTAGGCCCTCGCCCTCTGTCGCCTCCTCCTCCTCGATTGTGTTGGCCTCTTTGTTGACTCATGGTGGTTGTGGTGAATGCAAGGATGCTGGAACCATGCGGATACTGGCAGGTCGTAAGTACTTATCAATGACTCAAATTTAAGCGTCAATCTATGGACTTCTGTGGGCGGCTGTTTGTTATCAGCTGATGCTCCTATTCTGAGTTCAACAGCTATCCGCAGCGCTGCCAGCGCCTTATGAACTGCATTTGCTTCAAAGTATGGCCTAAACAGCGGCGACAAGAAAATGCTATCACAGTTCATTTCACAAAATTACAATGTTCGAATAAATACCGGCGCGGAATATCCTCAGTCCCTCTTATCGTACAGTCCAGCGTGGTTGATTTCGTGGGCGGCAGTCGGTGTCCAGAATCCGAGCAGCTGCCCTATTTTCGCGTAGATCACAGATGCGGAAGAGGCCATGGACAGCCCTGTGCGAATCACGGGCGCAAGAGGAGGTATGAGCAGCGACATAAAATCCTGGCAAATGGTGATGTTTGAGCAAAGAATAATGGATCCTAAAGAAAGACCTACGTCGGGGTGATAAAAGTCTTCCTGGAATGCGATGTAGTGTAGTCCGTTATCTTCTCTCAGAGTCAAACGGACCAACAGCCGCGATGGAGCGGGTTTGAAAGGGGATAAGCGTATATGGAACTCTTGAACGACGTCCAGTAGAAGTGTATTATTGGCCGGGTCGTGCACTAGCCGGAGATATTTCAGAAACAGTATGTGGGAACTCGGGTGAGCACGCACCGACAGATTTCAGGGCGATTTTTAGATGCGGGGACATAATGCGGTACCATCTAGGCAGCGTCAATACCAGAGAAGAGCTTCAATTGAGCATACTGGAAAATCGCAAGGATTCGGTCTCTAGATCCAGGTCCAGGAAGAACATGGCAAATCGGGTGTCGGAATCCAGCGTCTGGCGAGATGTATTTGTGGAACGCGGCCGTCTGTATTTCCGGAGAAGCGGCGGCTGTGAGAAGGGACATTACGACGCCCACTTCTGCGACTGGGCTTTGCATTTCTGGAGAGAAGGACAAGCTATGGTTTGTGTTGACGTCATGTTTTGCAAACACGTTGTATACATCTGTTTCCTAGGAGTATCGAGTAAATACACAAGCAAATATTCTGCATCTTGGAATGTTACTGTGAATGACTGTGCAACTGTTTCTGCTTATGTACTGCCTCGACGGTACCGCAATTATTGTCTTGACTCAATTCCCCCACCACCTGAATGCCGAAGCCGACAAAAGACGCCGCATACTCGCAGCAACACGTTCAGGAGCGTGCACTCGAACGCTATGGACTTGAACTTATCGCAGACGACTATGGCAAACTCAACGAGGCGGTGCAGCGCGCGAGGACCGGTGGGGTAGAGCTGTTGGACCGTGAGGCCTTCCAAGAATCAGCAGAATCTGAGGCTCTGGTTCCGGGCGTGGTGACGCTGCTGAACCACGAGGGAGACGAGCAGATATGGGGTGTCGGGTGGGGACGACAAACACTCGTCTGTGTTTGGAGTATTTCGCTGGACCGAGTGACCACCCTGCTACCGGAGGGCATAGTCGTCACCCGAAGGAAGGGGACGAAGGTTCGCAAGGGGAAGAAATAAGAAGAAACAGTACGTTACATTGAAGCAAGGTTTCAATCCGGACTCAATTCTGAGCGTCACCAGGGATCACGAACCAAGTGTGCCGGGACATTTATCGATGCACCGACACAGTGTTCAAAACGAGTTCGAAATAAATCAACCGTACCATTCCCTCTGTTAACTTATCATGTATTTTATTCTATGCTCAATACCTCTTCCATTTCAGCTGCTCGTGCCATCGACTCCTTTCTACCTCGGAATCAACCTCCCCAACTCGGTGCGTTTTTCCTTGGATGCTAAATCGTGTTCGAGGAAAAGTGGCGGTTTCACCATGTGTCTCGGCAGGCTCAGTATTCGTTCATCTCGATGCGACTCCGGTCACATCACCCTCTGCATACTGTCTTACCAGTTACACACGCTGGCCTTCTTCAATCTGGAAATTGCCGTCGGCTCAGAAAGACGCATCTCTCAAGTTTCTTGCCGACTTCAACAACTGCGCGCGCATTACTCTCACCCTCCTTTGGAGGGAATTATACTCAGAGCCTCCATCCGTCGACGAAAGCCCTTAAGGCCGCCGCTGATACCAAGAAGAACGTCAAATATAATGTAATGATGTACGTCGAAATTGGTTTGGAAATGGTTCAACTTGGTTGGGATGAAAAGAAGCCAGTCAGCATTGAAATATGAAAAAGCAACTCACTTTGACTTGAGAGAACTAGACGCCTAGGTACCGCCTACGTTCGGGTTTCGCAAGACGTGTTGGTGGTCACGAGTTGACGCTGTGCACGGACCACCAGTGACTCCAAGCGACCGCGCACGGACCAGCCGCTGCTGTATAAAAGGCACGTCCGAACGTCTCGTTTCTTTACCACTCTGGCCTTTTGGCTTAGATCAAGTGTAGTATCTGTTCTTAATAGTTTAACCACTATTATGCCTGCACCGCAGGCATTTCTGGTTATCTAATTTTTGCCGCCCTTGTTCGTTTGCTCTGCTTGCACCAGACGGACGCGATGACCTTGCTGCTGCACTACTGGCTTGTGTCGTCAGGGGATTTCCCCCTTTTTTTTGGGCCTTTTGGCCTCCTAACCCTAACCTTACGCCTGCTAAATTTGAATCGCTCGAAAATGTACATCTGGAATAGTCTGTACCTGGTTCGGTTCAATGGAGTTTGTTCTACATATAGGCTTTCAATTTTACCGGCGCACAGCTAGTAGTGCAATGTTTCTCAAGTTTGATTCTTGAGAATTCGAGTTCTTATCGAATTCCCAATTTTGGAAGGTCTCCGCTTTCCGAAACGCGATGTTCAAGATTCACGAATCAATGTACTTGGAACGGATGCTTCATTGGAATGCAAACCTTGAATTGTACTGCTACATAGCATAGAAAGTGTCAGTCCGAAAAGCGAGTGTGGTACATAAGCGAAAAAATGCGCCAGGCGGACGTCTAATTTTCAGGACTTTCCACGAGCTTTTTGTCTCGAACATCAGGCTCTGATCGCATGTGGCATTCTTTCGAGTTGTTGCAGAGGGTCTTCTATGTATAAGCAACAGAAGGAAAAAGTCAGTAGTTGTTTTGGGGGCAGAAAAGCAATGCGTTACAAATACCCACCCCACCGGTTAGTCTAATAAATTCCATGTTCCCCTGGAGGTATTAATGCACACTTGCATCCCATCCGCCGCCAGTTCTCGGAATGAAGCAATGATGTCCGGTGAAGGCATCATCGAAGGAGGTAGCGTGAGCTGGAAGATTTGGATTTGGGTGCGACGAGCTGCGAGTGCACGGGTCAGCGTTGTCCAAAAAGAACCAGAATCTTCTGGCATAAAACGATCGAAGTAGACAGCCAGAGTGTCGAGATGTGGAAGTAGGGATTGGAATTCAGCCAACGCCACAAAAAAATTTTCCACCGCCAGGTATTCTTCGGGGTACCATACTTCGAACAGTGTTAAATGGGGCACGTATCCGGCTAGTGCGACAAAGTCTATGGCCAGAAAGGCGTTGACCACCAGCTCGCGGAGGGGTGGTGACGACTCCTTTAAGAAATCCAGCAGTTCGTCACCGTACATGCTGATCCTGAGGGCTTCGAGTCTGGGGAGCGACAGACATCCACGGAGTCCCTCGCCGTCCTCAGGACATGCTCCAGGTTCTCCGAACGTCAGTCGACGGAGCTTCGGAAAGGCCACCTTTTTAACGTCATCCTCGAGCTTGAAATTTGTGCCGTAAAAGAAACACTCAATGAGGTTGGGAGCCAGTCGTAGAAATCCAAGGATGTGATGAGCACGGAAACTGAAATCAGGGTCACCACGTATCGTGAGTGATTCAAGCGCCTGGAGTGGCCTCGGAGTCCGAGTCGCGCCCCCAAAAACCTTTCCATCTTTATCTTCCCTCCTCATGTCGCATATTTCAAGGCGTTTCAGCTGGGGCCCATGCCGCCAGATGATAGCTGCGACGTCTTCGTCGAATGCCGCATCTACTTGAAGCGATACGAACAGAGGCCGGTTACGAGCGCGTTTGAGCCAAACCGGCAAGATTTCCTTCAAGCCGGTGGCACACGGGAAAATTATATGGATTGCGGTCCATAGAGTTGGCGTAGACAGCGCAATGTCGGTCCAGGCGTTGCAAATGTTGAGAAGTAATAAGGGGGCATGGTGAGCGTCACGGACGGGGAAGGGAGGGAGAGATTGGAGGAAAATCTCAGACGAAATTTCGAGCGGGAGGCGTGCCACGGGATCAAGAATGAGGTTAAGCTCCCGCTGAACAAGACTTTTATCGCACTCTAGTTTCTTCAGCAGCTCCCTCTGGAGATCAATCTCGGTATTGAGCTTTGCGATGCGCGCGCGGAGAAGTGAGATGGACTTCGTTTTGGGGTCTGTTTCACAAAAGTATTCGCAACACTCGGAGACGGGCTCCGGTCGTTTCGGATGGCTTTCGTACACCCGTGTTCTGTCGCGCTCGACGGGAAATTCCAGCAAAGGTCGAGCAAAGATATCAACGAAGCGAGCGTGGTCACAACCAGTCACACTGCCATGTGACAAACATGAAAGGCTTTCTATTTAAAATTCTAACAATTTGTAGAGTGTGCTTTGTGGCTTTTCATATATCCTCAGTAACGATATTGTATTTCGTGCAATGAAGTCAAATGCACTTTAGATTTTGTCCGATTATTTCATGCACCATCCCGCTCTGGTTCCATGCGTTCACATTCCGAAGACGAAGAACGCCAATTATCATGGTTATGTTACTGTTAAGGCTCCAACTGTTTCCGTTTGAAACTTGGCGGCCAAGTGATATAAAAGACATGAGTGGAATGAAAACCGTAAATTGTACCGCTGTGAAAAATGATCACAGCCCAGGAAAAGCGAGTGTGGTAAGCGAAAAAAAAAGCGCCAGGCGGACGACGAATTTGGAGGGCTTTCCACGAGCTTTCTGTCTCGAACCTCAGGCTCTGATCGCATGTGGCATTCTTTCGAGTTGTTGGAGAGGGTGCTCTATGAATAAGCAACAGAAGGACGAAATTAGTAGTTGTTTTGGGGGCAGAAAAGCAACAGTGTGTTACACACTGGCATACGCACCAGTCAGTCTAATAAATTCCATGTTCCATCGGAGGTACTAATGCACACTTGCATCCCATCCGCCGCCAGTTCTCGGAATGAAGCAAGGATGTCCGGTGAAGGCATCTTTGAAGGAGGCACGACAATATGAGGTAGCGTGAGCTGGAAGATTTGGATTTGGGTGCGACGGGCTGCAAGAGCATGGGCCAGCGCCGTCCAAAAAGAATCAGAATTGGCATCCAGAGAACGACGAAAGTAGATGACCAGAGTGTGAAGATGTGGAAGTATGGATTGGAATTCGGCCAAAGCCACCAATAAATTTTCCACCGCCGGGTATTCGGGGTACCACACTTCGAACCGCGTTAGATCGGGTACATATCCGGCTAGTGCGACGAAATCTATACGACCACGTCTTTTTTTGATTCCAAGCACCAGTTCGAGGAGGGGTGGTGATGACTCGTTTAGGAAGGCAAGCAGTGTGTCACTGGACATAACCCTCAGAGCCTCAAGTCTGGGGAGCGACAGACATCTGAGGAGTTCCTCGCCGTCCGTAGGACATGCTCCAGGTTCTCCGAACATCAGTCGACGGAGCTTTGGAAAGACCACTTTTTCAACATTATTGTCGGGCGAGGTCTGTGTCGTTTGAATGAAACACTCAACGAGGTTGGGAGCCAGTCGTAGAAATCCCAGGGTGTGACTAGTATAGAAACTCCACTCAAAGCCACCCCGTATCGTGAGTGATTCAAGCACCTGGAGTGGCCTCGGAGTTGCACCATCCAAAATATCATCTCCATTTTTATCTTCCCGCCTCATGTCGCATATTTCAAGGCGTTTCAGCTGGTGCCCGTGCCGCCAGATGGTAGCTATGACGTCTTCGTCGAATGCCCCTGCCGCTTGAAGTGATACGGACAGAGGCTGATTATGAGCGCGTTTGAGCCAAACCGGCAAGATTTCCTTGAAGCGGTTGGCACATGGAAACATTATAAGGATTGCGGTCCATAGAGCTGGCGTAGACAGCGCAATGTCGGTCCAGCCATTGCAAATGTTGAGAAGTAGCATGGGGACCTGGCTGGCGATATGCATGGGGAAGGGAGGGAGAGATTGAAGGAAAATCTCGGACGAAATTTCGAGCGGGAGGCGTGCCACGGGATCAAGAACGTCGTTAAGCTGGCGCTGAACAAGACTTTTATCGCACTCCAGCTTCTTCAGCAGCGCCCTCTGGACATCAATCTCGGCATCGAGCTTTGCGATGCGCGCGCGGAGAAGTGGGATGGACTCCATTTTTAGATCTGTTTCGCACAGAACTCTAGGAGCGTTTGCAAAACTCGGAAACGGACTCCGGTCGTTTCGGATGGCTTTCGTACACCCGTGATTCTGTCGCGCTCAACGGGAGATTCCAGCAAAGGTCAAGCAAAGATATATCGAAGTGAGCGTGTCACAACCAGTCACACTGCCATGTGACAAACCGTATGGCTTTCTAACAATTTGTAGAGTGTTGGTAGAGTGTGGCTTTTCATATATCCTCAGCCTAATGATATTGTATTCCGTACAATGTAGTCATATGCGCTCTAGATTTTGTCCGATTAATTCATGCATCGTCCCGCTCTGGTTCCATGCGTTCACATTGCGGAGACAAACAATTTCGCCAGTCCATGATCATGGTTAAGTTCATCATTCCGTCGGTTTACGACTTATGACCAGATACATCGGAGTAAAAATCTATGGCGCAAAACAGGTCAACCAACGGAAATCCCAAATGTGGACGGTATAGCACATACCTTGAGTTTCCCTCCGCGCACCAGTGAGACCGCCGCAAGCCTTAACGCCTCCCCTACAGCATGCGTCCCCTTGGGTACGAGGCCAAGCAGCTCCATCACCCACACCGTGTTATGCGTAAGGAACTTGCCCAGCGGACTAATACGGAGGACGGTGAGGCAGTCCCACAGTGTCTGCGCCTTGAAAACGTCTCCTTCCAGTGGGTAGTACCATGGCACAGCGTCGGACCGGTCTGCGAGGTCCTCATTGTGCACCAGCTCGAAGCCGACGGTCTGCAGGGCGGCACGCGCCGCCGCGAGGGGTCGCATCTCGGGGATTCCGTTGCCGAGCTCGATTTCGTGCTGCAGAGCCGCATGAGAGGGGTCGGCGGGGTCCCATTTGTCCGTCATACACCACTCGTAGACACCGAACTGAGAATAAAATCAGTTACATATTTTGTGGGTATTGTACAGGACGAAAAGGCACTGACAACGCCACCAGGCTTCAGGACCTTGAAGATCTCGCCGTAGACACCCTCCCATGTCGGCGCATGACAGGTCGCTTCAATGGCATACACTGGGTCATGGTCAGAGCTCGTCAGCCGGTGTCGTGTCTTCGGAGACAAGAACCTCACCCGCATCGAAGTAATTTTTCCCGAACTGCTCTTCCAGCTTCATAAAGTCACCTTGAACGAAAGTGATCTTGTCATCGAGACCCTCCCGCTTCGTGTACCGCCGCCCGCGCTGCAGCTGGAACTCGTTGTTGTTAAGCCCGACGATCTCGACGTCTGCGAAGCGCGCGATGGCGCACGCGGGTCCGCCGACACCGCACCCGACATCAAGCACGCGCATGCCTGGGCGCAACCCCATCTGCGCGGCGAGGTAGTGCTCGTGCCGCGCGAGCGCAGCAGCAAAGGCCTCCCCGCGGTAGAAACGGCAGAAGTGGAAGGACTCGGACCAGCCGTACTCGTACAACTCGGTCGCACCGTCGTAATAGCCTGAACGCCAGAACGGCCAATGAGTCGCTCAGGGTAAAAAAATGCGAGGCGAAAATGCATACCGTTAACGACGTCGGTGTAGCTGTCCACACGGTTTTCGGTGTGGGTGCTGTTCTCCTTCGAAATGTCCTTGTCCCAGAATTTAGTGTAATTGGCGATGCGGTCACCCTCGCGGCCGTCGAGCATCCCTTTGCCGGTGTTCTGAACCAAAGCCATTTCCTGCGAATATTTGTTAGGTATTTCGTGCACAAGACTTGGGCTGCGGTCTAAAACGAAGGCACCGGTCATACCTTTATATCACCACACTGACAAAGATTATTCAGGTTTATCGGACGATTGAAGACTTCCTAAAATCGGGCCACCGAAAACAAGAATGAATCAGCTCATTCTAAAAGGGATAGATGCTATCACTGCCGGAATATGCCCTATGCCATACCCTTTATTGCCGCCCTCTCGCAACAATAGCAGGACCAGAAGAGAGCTTTCAAAGTAATATCAATACAAAACGAACAACTGCCAGATCGTAAGCTAAAAATCTCTAAGCAATAAAACGCACGGTCGAATAACGATACGGGCTAGCAGTCGGACCATTCCCTGCGCAGCTGCTCCGCCCACGCCATGACAAAGTATAGTACGCCGGCCGGGAGCATGCACTGCACAACGACTTCACGCCAGTCCCAGCGCCTGCCGCCCCACCGCCCGCCGAAGCCGCCGAAGCGCCGCCACCCACCCGCGCGCGCACCAGTCGCCGGTGGTGCCGAAGCCTGCGTCGCAGCATTCGTCCCGCTGCCGGCGTTCTTTGCCGCGCTTGTGTTGCTACTTGCGAGTGCCGCCCCCTCGCGCTGCTCCCACCATAGGTTGCTCGTGACCCAGATCTGCACGCTACGACTCATGCACGTCGTCGTCCCAATTGCGGCCCACACGGCGGCGGGCCGGCGCGTGTGGTCGAGGAGCGTGAGGCTGAGGTGCGTCGCGGGCCAGCAGATTGCTTGCAGTGCAAGGAGGCGGATGAGCGTCGCCAGCGGCGGGTAGTAGACCCGCCAACGCGTGAAGAGGCCCGTTGTGAGTGCGAGGCATTGGTAGCCCGTCAAAATCGCCTAGATTCAGGCAATCAGTGTGATGGTTATATTAACACGAGAGAACAGCTTACCCAGAGAGCCGAAACGAAAAAGTCGATGCGCACCGGGGCGCGAGGTCCAGAGGGGGGATGATACATAAAGTAAAGATTATATAGAGTACCGGAAACAGCGGGGACGATCGAAAGCAGGCGCGAGAATTCAAAGAGGAGTGGAGTGAGGCGCTGCTCCAGAGTGCCTGGAGGGACGAGCGGGCCTGAGATGGGGATAATGCGCGAGGTGGGCAGGTGGCGTGGCTGTAGATAAGAGCATGAGCGAGCTAACAAAAAGTGGGATCGCCACCCTCCACAACAACAACCAAAAAGGAACGCAAAAAAAGTGGCGTGCACTGTTGTCTGAACCGCCTCTCTGAATGCTGCAGGCTGAGAATACCAACAGATCGCACGGGTTGTGAGAACGGCAGGAGAAAAAGAAAAATATTATTAGGAGAACGCAAACATGCCCTCCAGTCAGTAAAAGTATCAGTGCTTTGCGAACGAGCGTATCGTTGGTGCGAATTGGGAGTTATCCCAAGGTCCCAACCGGTCCCACCGCTCCCAAGAAATAACCGAAAGCCTGGCCGAACTATTCGACGCTGCGGCCTGCCAACAAAGAAACAAGCTGATGCGTCTGGCTCCGTGGCAGCAGACAAGTGTCCACGTCGTTCAAAAGGGAGACTATTCAACGCTGCGGCCTGCCACAAAGAAACAAGCTGATGCATATGGCTCCGTGGCACTGGCAGCAGACAAGTGCATCCACATGGTCGAAAAGGACTGCGGCCTGCCAACAAAGAAACAAGCTGATGCGTCTGGCTCCGTGGCAGCAGACAAGTGCATCCACGTCGTCCAAAATGAAGCACGTACGGCTCCAAAGCAAACCAGTATTCGGAATAAAGCCGAACAGCTGAGAAAAGGAATTCAAAGGCGTGAATCACTGACTGGTTCGTCAAGCTCGGTCTCCGTCTCTCCCGCGCCACGCCGACCAGGGGTAGTAGATATCATGTCCGCTTTGCCACGACCGCCGAAAAGACGGGTGCGTAAAGCTGGGGTGCGTCGCGCCGTATAGATCACGTCGTCATCGTCTGAATCGTCCTCCGAGTCTGGCGGCATGCGCGCCTTGACGAGGGTATATGTGAAAGACGGAGAAGAGCGGGATTTTCTGCGAAAAGGAGCAGAAGTGGGACCTGAAGCTGGAAAGAAAAAGCTAGGAGGGTCGAACTGGGTGGATTTGATGCGATGTTTTGGGGAAATTATACTGGTCAGCGGGGCGAGGGGTGGATTAGACGCATGGACTCTGTTGGTCGCAAGCATGAGCGCAAGAACTAAGGAAGAATAATGGAACACAGTCGTACTTATGCCCTGGCCGTCGGTGGATAAGAGTAAGAAACTGAAAGATAAGAGTTGTTGACAAGGGCCTTGTCACGTCGATCAGTTGCAAGAATACTCGAATATTTCGAGTAATATCCTATCTACTATTAGGAACGTGGACCGAACGTGCTTGTGAGCTCAGCCGAGGCGAGCTTGTGAGCCGGGGTGAATGCCAGTGAATGGGAGGCAAGGATGAGGTAGACGAAGACTCGTCACGTCGTTTGTAGATTAGACTCAATCTAATCTACACAGCCGCACCCCCCTATTTCTTGTTTTTCTTGCTCACGCTTGGGTCGCGGTGGGTCTCGTCTTGGACCAGATTCTCTTGGACAATCGTGTATCTTGCGTACCGCAATCCGTTTTCCCCCGCTTCGGGAGTCCGACTGTCCTCTCCCACGTTCTCCCGCTCGAGCTCCAGTTCGGACGGCCGTTCCCCCCGCAGACACACACCCATCGTCCGCCTCTCGCTATCCAGAGGGGACCTCCTCGCTCTCTCCCCTTGCAGAGAACTCGCAATACGATTTTCGGTGCATGCATATCGGAAAACTTTCCTGGAACACAGAACTTTGTTACTTCTGCTCCTGATGATCGTCTGTGTACCCCCGTGCGATCCCGCTCCTCCCCTGCTCTAACACGCTCGGAGCGTCCTGCCCAACACGCGCCTCTAGCCCGCGGAACGTTCGCTCTTGAAAGAATTGCGCTGAGGAAACTTCTGAGTACGAAATATGAGGTATTTATGCGAGGCCTACCGGCTGCGTTATCTTTCAGCATGACGGCGGTGTCCTGGTTGCGTAAGATCACCGAGGACGAAGGCTCGTCAGGAAGCTCCGTTTCCTTGACTTCGCTGGACCGACCAAACCGTTTCGCGTGCCGATATGTTCCTGTGATTAGGGAGAAGATGGGTTGATCAGGGTCGTCTGAGTCTGGAGGCGAATCGGGCGTCGTCGCATCTATTTGTACGATTAAGTAAAATTGTACAGAATAAAAGGGATGAACGCGCCGTCGGCTCCCGACTCAGCAAGCAACTTTTCGAAATCAAGCACGTATCGCCCAGTCCAGCTCTGCTCCGCTTGCAGTGCGACTTCGAGCTCGAAGGGTGTGATGATGGGCCTCAAAAAATCCTACTCCAGGTTAAATTTCATGACGGCAACAGTATACTGACATACATACCCTGGACTCGACGAGACTGTTTTCAGGACAGGCGACGAGGACGAAACACTCGATTTCTGCGAAATTCGCAAGTTTGGATGGATTGAGCTTACCCACGCTGATCGTGTAGCTCTTTCTGTGCGAGCGGGCGAGAAGCGCCCGGAGGTGCTTAATGAGGGGGAGATACGAAGCTAAACGGCTCAGGCGCAGATAGACTAATAAACGGATGCGGCGCACCGACACCGAGGGTGCCGACGAGAATGCCGAAGACATCTGCGTCGCGCGCCTTTTGCACGGTCGCGTAACGTCGCATGAGGAGGCGGTTTGTGCGCGAGGACTCTAGACGCGCTGATTTGGTGACTGGGTCATAGGAATAAACCTAGAATTTGAAAGAGTTCAACTGGATATCAGAGTCAGCCAAAAAAGACGCACGCTACACGTCGAGTGAGTAATGAGAAGATTGGTCAGACCAAGGCTTTCCCCGCCGATATAGATGATGGTGGAAGCTTCGGGATGTGCTTTTAGATCTGAGACTGATATGGGCACATGCAGAACTTGGCGCAGAGCAGTAGCGATGCTTTCTGAGGACGCTCATTAGGATTGAAATACAGCCACCTCCACACGCACCTGCCTGGTGTGCATATGCTACATCGTACCGCAGAAGCGCGCTCGTGCCTTCAAAAACTTGAGATACGCGTCGAGAACAGTCGTCGACATCAATAGGTTTCTTTCCGAAAACATAAATCACTGGCAAGCGCGACGTCCTATACGAGAACAATGAAATCCAGGAAAATAGAATAAGGCTACAACGTACTGGCTCATACATGCATAGCCATAGTGCACCATTGCGTCCGCATCGACGTGCTGGGCAGCCACTTCGTCCACGCAACAGCTAGCGTAAGACGGGAGTTACAACAAGGCAGCATCGCGAGTTAGTCCGCAACGTGCCTACCATAGGACGTATCCGCAAGGACGTAAATCTCGCGCCCAAGGCCAATCCCGGCCTTGAGTCGCCGATATATTGGCACAGAGTCGTGCAAGAGCTCGTCAGGAAATTGGAGCGCGACGCGCTTATAATCGCCCGCGAGAATTTCTGCGATGGTGCGTTCGATGTCGTAGTAGGCATCCAGCTCATCTGAGGACGTTGATGTGGTTTCCTGGTTCACGTCTATCGTGCGGGATATAGCATCCGCGCCGGATGCAAAAAAAGTGGTATTTTCGGCGGACATGAGGCAACGAGGATCCGCAATTGCTATTTTCGTTAAAGAGCCCCTTTGGGTAGACCTGCGGCCAGTAGAACGAGATTAGGCGCAAGCTGGATGAAAGTTTGGAGCAAGCGCGTCACGGGCGTGACCCCCTTGCGTTGGTCCTCTATGTCGAAGGACAAGTACTACTGGTCCCAGCTCCGGGCTGCCCTGACCGCGGGCCAATGGTCTACTCAGTTCCCCGCAAAGGATCCCAAGGGAACACCTTTATCTTGGTCCGAATTATTTCGAAAATTCAATAAACACTGCCTGGGCTATAAAGATGTAGCTGAAGTCGCGTCACAAACTCATGCCCTGGCTTTGCTTTTGTCTGCGAATTCCAAGGACCAAGAAATTGACAAGCCTCCGAAGACCGGGGAATTTTCTCTGGAACTGGGCGACGAATGTATGTTACCCGAGGAGCGCGTCATGGAGGCCAAAACGTGCTACGAAACCTTGAAGAAACTGGAATCCTCTAATTTTGATGTGCGTGTTGATAATAAGAGCAAGGAAATATCTTATTCATCTCCAGACCCTCAACTTTGCCCTAGCGTACTTTGCGTACGCGCTCGGGAACCCCTCGGAGTGCCTATCTCATCTACAGAAAGTGCCCGACGTTTCTCATATAACTGAGCACATTCCGGTTGCAGGAACGTTCCGCAGTACCACGCTTCAGGTCCCGGGCAGTAGCGCCGAGCCGTCCATCTCGTCAACAGGAGGAAGCTCCACGTCTGATTTGGCTGCAGACATGAACGAAGGACGGGCCTGGGCGATGACCGAATCTTTTCGGAGCCTATGTTTGCAGGGTACGCTCCTGTCTGTCTGCCTCTTTGGCCATCTCAATCCTCTCCAGGCATGGCAAATGAGAAACTGTTTCCCTCCGAACCTGACAAGGCGCTCGCAGTGTATTCATCCGCTCTCCCGCTTCTGTCGATGACCGAGTCCGAACTCGTACCCAACGCCGCACCCATCGCATCCTCCGGCAAACTCAATTTCACCTCCTTCACCCGCTTCCGTGAACTCTGGCGATGGGTCGAGTCCATCATTTGGCGCGCCGTGGCCGTTGGCGCACGTATCTGTGACATCAACCGCGAGGACACGCATAATGTCCTCTGGTCATGGCTCGCACATTACTCCACCTGCAGTGCATACTGGCCCTCAAATTTTCGCACTGCACACCGCTGCATGATCTCTGTCCTGTACCTCCGCGCCCTGGTTCTGCGAAACGGCAACCCGCATCCGCCAACGGACATCGGCAAGCCCCCACCATGGTTGCATACCGCTCGCTCCGTAATTCAGGAGTACCGGGCGATCCTCAGTGTATGCACGCGCTTTCCCAGTGCCGGTGAGCGCAATGTTAAGGTCGAGGATTTTGCCGACCTGTGTGTTGCGGTATGGGAGGCCAGCGGCGCCATCGGCGACTACGCCGGTTGGGTCATCGATGCAAGTCGTGCCCTCCCCCTTCTATATCTTCATTCATTTTTAATTGCCACCCGTAGGTCCTTTGGTGGGCCACTCGCATGACATTCAACTCGTTTCGCATACTGCGACACATGACACGGCTTTTACACGTCTCGGGCGACACCTCGCTCGCAAAGCGAACGCTTAAGCTGTATGTCCAAATCGTCAGCAAAGCGTGGCAGGCGAGTGGCGCCAGCATCTCGGATGACACAGACTCGAACCGTCACTTCGTTGAGACGCTCGTGATGGGCTCGCGCATGTTGTGCAAGTCGGCGTCGATCGCCCAGGATGGGATGGAGGACGTCCGCGAGGCAGGGAAACTAATTGACATGGCACGGACGCGCCTCGACGCTGACCAACCTGACCTGGCCGCAGCGGTCGACCTCGCAGAAGGCGTTTGGAATTCCGTCATGGCCTTCAAAGGTATCATCAATCGCACCATTTATACTTCCGCTCTGACGATTCCTGCCAGAGCGAGACCCTCACACCCGGCCTAAACGTCTCGCCAACGCGCACGAGTGGTTCGTCAAGGCTGTGGCCATGCATCCCACGCCGTCTGGGCATTTCCACCTTGCGCTTTCCTTTGCGCGGCCTGGGCCCGCATATGATCTCGAGCAAGCGACGTTTAACGCAGGGCTCGCCGTCGAGGGCGACTTGAAGGAGATCCGATACTGGCATCTCACAGGGCTACTCCTCGCTGCATCTGAGCAGTGGAAGGCCGCGGAGGAGATCCTCGAGCGAGGTGCGGGGATCGGGGAGCCAGTGCAGGAGGACGGGCTTGCGAATAGCAACAATCCCGACCTCTTGACCGATGGGCGTGCGATCGACGGGCTTCCCGCCGCTGATTCTCCCCATCCGATCCTGAAACGGGCTTCGATCCCTCCGCCGCCGCCGGCCCCCGTCTTTCTTCTTGACACCCCTGAGCGAGGTATACCGCACGGCGAAGATTTGCTCCTTCCTGTTGCAGATCACCCTGCTCCGTCGAGGCAACAATTGTTCGAGTATTCGCTGCAGCTCCGTATGACGCAGGTAGCGCTCATCGAGTACGTTGAGGGTGCCGAAGGCGCGGAGGGGAAGTGGCTCGAAGTTTTCTCCTGGATAGCGGAACGACGAGGTCTCGCCGGTACTTTTCGGCTCATCTTACCATCTGTAATCACTCACTCGTTGTTGTGATAGCAGCGGCGTCAGAAAGTGGAAGACATTCGACAAGCATGAACAACCTCAAGTCACCGTCTGAGCTTGTGTTGTCTGTTTCGCGGTCCTCGCACGACAAGGGGTCCAGTGAGCCTGCTCATCAGCAACCGCCTGCTTCCACGGTGCCGCCAGACGATAATGAATCATTAACTCTTCCCCTCCCAATACCCATCACCATTTCGCCGGCGACACCCGATGAGGTTTCGCGCAATTTTTCCACGGACCATAAGGAGGAGACTGAGAGAATCTCCGAGGAGAAGGTGAATGGCCCCATGAACGGTCGTGGACGGTCTCTCTCCATCGACAGAGATACATCCAAGAAGTCGAAGAAGATGCAGCAGATGCTGAAGGACCGTGTCAATAAAGGGCAAGCCCAGATCAGCACTATCTCGAAGCGAATAGGAAGTGGCGTTGTGCGAAATAGTGTTGTGCGAAATCGAAACCTGCGGCGATCAAATTCAACGCCTGGTCAGTTCTTTGCTATCGAATACCCCACGTTCGGGCTCATTCTTTCGCTAGATTTTCATGCAGTGCTTCGCCAGACGTCGTATCAAGCATCTTCGATACACTCTCGACGAAACATGGGCTCGTTAATCCGACGCAACTCGATCACACCGAGTACGTCGCCACCGCCGCCGCCACCCCCGACAGTTCCTACTACGACCCCGACCAAGTGGAATCACACGACGGCCCGAGAGACCCGGCTCGAGAGCGATCTATGGCTGATGTCCGCCGCGACGTTTCGACGGCTTGGAAAGATCGAGCAGGCCAAGGGCGCCATCCAAGAGGCCGAGGTGAAGGACGAGGGAAACCCGGCCGTCTGGGTGCAGGTTCTTGATTCATTTTGTATTTTATCTGTACATGAGCTGACAGCTATTGCAGCTCGGACTATATTATGTCGCCCTAGGGCACACGCAGCATGCGATCGATGCATTCCAGAAGGCGTTGTTCATTAATCCAGACGACGTTTCTGCGTCGGTGCACATGTGTCGACTGTATCTCACGCCGGAAGGCTCGTCCCGGTCCGCCGAGGACGAAGTGGATCCAAACAATATAGATCTCGTCGCTGGGCTGCTGGCGCACCTGACGCGGGGCCCCGGCTGGGATGTACCGGAAGCATGGTATTTCCTTGCCAAGGCGTACGGGATGCAAGACCGCAAGGACCGCGAGCGCGAGTGTTTAAGCCTCGCCCTGCAGCTCTCTGAGCAACGCGGCGTCAGGGAGATAGCGAGCGCAGTTGGGTGGTGTATCTGAGCGCTTCTGCGCGCCTTTATACAGTCTTTACATCTTTTGCAGTACATTAATAGTAATTACATCAACCTTCTGATACTCCCGGATTTTTTGTAGAATACTTACTGTAGCTTTCATGCAGATTGATGTGGTGGCTTGAGTGCTTGAGCGGAGACCTTCCAATTTTGGGAATTTGATCTGAGTAACGTTGTGACCGTGACGGCAGCTCGTTCTGACTTCAAAACCATACCGTTACTTCAAAACCATAACGTTTGTCCTGCACGAATACTCTTGTGCGAAACAAATTCAACATGCATTCCATCCCACTCCTCCGCGCGCGCATCGCGAAACTTGATACCGAGATTGGTCTCCAGAGGCAGCTGCTGAAGAAGCTGGAGTGCGATAAAAGTCTTGTTCAGCGCCAGCTCAACGACGTTCTCGATCCCGTGGCACGCCTCCCGCTCGAAATTTCGTCTGAGATTTTCCTCCAATCTCTCCCTCCTTTCCCCATCCATGAAGCTCGTAATGCCCCCATGCTACTTCTCAACATTTGCAATCGCTGGACCGACATTGCGCTGTCTACGCCAGCTCTATGGACCGCGATCCATATAAATTTCCCGTGTGCCAACGGCTTGAAGGAAATCTTGCCGGTTTGGCTCAAACGCGCTCATAATCGGCCTCTGTTCGTATCACTTCAAGTGGATGGGGCATTCGACGAAGACGTCGCAGCTATCATCTGGCGGCATGGGTCCCAGCTGAAACGCCTTGAAATATGTGACATGAGGAGGGAAGATAAAGATGGAAATGTTTTCGATAGTGCGACTCCGGGACCACTCCAGGCGCTTGAATCACTCACGATACGTGGTGACCCTGAGTGGAGTTTCTATGCTGGTCACATCCTTGGATTTCTACGACTGGCTCCCAACCTCATTGAGTGTTTTGTTTACGACACAAAGATTTTGCTCGAGGACGGCATCGAAAAAGTGTCTTTTCCAAAGCTCCGTCGACTGATGTTCGGAGAACCTGGAGTAAGTCCTGAGGACGGCGAGGGACTCCGTAGATGTCTGGAGCTCCCCAGACTCGAAGCCCTCAGGATCGGCATGTTCAGTGACGAACTGCTTGACTTCTTAAAGGAGTCATCACCACCCCTTCTCGAGCTGGTGCTCAATACCATTGGTGCCATAGACTTTGTCGCACTAGCCGGATACGTGCCCCATTTAACGCTGTTCGAAGTGTGGTACCCCGAAGAATACCTGGCGGTGGAAAATTTATTTGTGGCGTTAGCTGAATTCCAATCCCTACTTCCACATCTCGACACTCTGGCCGTCTACTCCCATCGTTTTATGCCAGAAGATTCTGATTCTTTTTGGACGACGCTGACCCGTGCACTCGCAGCTCGTCGCACCCAAATCCAAATCTTCCGGCTCACGGTCACCTCAGATATGATGCACCCCTCGACGATGCCTTCACCAGACATCCTCGCTGCAATCCGAGAACTGGTGGTGGATGGGATGCAAGTGTGCATTAGTGCCTCCCAGGGCTCATGGAATTTATTAGACTGACGGTGCGTATTTGTACAGTCATACAGGCGCGTTCTTTTTCTTCCTCCGTAAGGCGACCTACTCACATTCTTCCGGTCGCCTGAAGAATCAAACCTTTTTACCACCCGAAACTATGCGAGATGCGTTCCGAGGCCAACAGGCCAACGGTAGCCTAAACTCGTGGAAATTGGCCGTCCAAAAGAACCCCAGGAGCCTGATTGTTTTCGCACATGCAATGCATTTTGCTATTCACTATATATCCTGCGACGTATAATGTTTTACCTGCTTACACCACACTACCAGTCTGTGGAGTACGGACGCTCGCTGTGCCTTTTTAGATCTACTCGCTCAAGCTCAAGACGTTTATTTGCTTTCTGGTTTGAACACATACACTCTCTGAAGCTGGTTCGACATGGTATTCTACGTTGCACGTCACATTCAAATGAGAATCAACCCATATTCAGTGTATCGGTCTGGAACCACTGGAAATGAGGATTACTCGGACTGAATCGTCCGCAGGGCGAGGGCGAGCTGGTGCGAGATCGCGCCGACGATGTCCAGGCCACAGCTGTGGTATGATATCACCGGTAGGGTCGGAGACGTGGCGAGGACGGCGGACCAGTCACGCGAGGAACCGCTGCAGCTGAATGCCAATCTCCATCTCCGCGAGCGCGGCGACAGCAGGGGCGACGATCTCGAGGCAGAACTCCGAGCGCGGGGCCCAAGATAGAGATCGACGCTGGTGTCGACGTCAAGGGCGAACGAATGCAAACGTGATCTGACACTTGAAGAGCGGCGGCAGCGATGGTCCTTCTGTTCGGGTTCGGTCGTAGGGATCGCTGTGAAAGAGGTGGCGAGCGACCGTCCGGGCGAGCATGGCGCCGTGCGCGCTGTTGAGCCTCATGCTGTGTTCTAGGATGGCGGCTATTAAGCTCAAGAATGGAAGCATACGCACGTTGCGGCGGTGATTTGCTTCGTGGGCCACGGCTTCATGAAGGCGCGAAGGCGTGACGAAAGTACTACCAGCGCGCGTCGCAGGAGCGGCGAAAGGAAAGTCTGCGACGCGGGGATGACATGAGGGCGAGTTGAGCCAGAGCAAACGGAGGACAGCAACAGAGCGTGCAGCCTTTTCACCGTGAACGGTTTGGCCCGCGCGGAGCACCCGAAGTCGTTGCAGCAGACCTCGCCCGCGTCGTTGCCGTGAGCGTGCAGGCGCGATGATCACGGATAGGCCAGTGTCGGCCAAGTTCCATGGTGCGCGCCTTGAGAAATATCACCACCAGGCACTGTCGTCGTGGTCTATCTTGGAACTGCCACGTTTGGCTCCCGCTCATCGAGGGGAACTAACATTCGCGCAAGAACCAGTGCACGGAAAAATATATCCTTTTATTCGAGCCTCTGTCCCAGAGTGTCACTCGCCAGCTTGTCCTGTACTACTTCCCATATACCCAAGTGCGTCACGGGTCATGCGTCGTGGCGCGGCTTTGGCCCGCAGACCGTTCAGACAGGCAGCACCCATGGGGAAGTCCAGATTGCACTGGCTGAAGGTTACTCCACTGGCCGTCCATGACTGTTCTGCAAGGCAAGTCAGCATGCGGGATGAGAAAGAATATTGGCAAGCAAGAGCGCTCCGATTGCAAATTATATATTTGCCGTCATCCTGTCGGCGGTTACAGAGCTAGCAGCCGCTCCTAAACACAGCGCGACACACCGTCGGGAGTGCTTAATTTCGTCTTCGCGCGCTACGAATAGTGGGAAAGGAAAGCGACGTACCTCGACAAGCATGCGAAGAGCCGCGGCGCAGTCCGAGGTTTCAGCAGCGAGGTTGCAATACCAGTATTGGAGGCGCGCCCCGTGCCCGTGGCCCATGGTGCGGCGGAGAAGCTCGCCCTCAACCGGCGCGGGGATGTAGTTGTCGTAGCCGGGTACCACACAAGTCGGCGGGGTGAGCATCTTGACGATGCGCATCACGACAGTGTCGCTTCCGGCGTGCTCCGGGAGCGTGGACAGCTCGAACTGTGCGAGAGCAGATCCTACGCAGCGAACAGTTAGCCCCTGCAGCGAGTCACAAAGGGGAGGAGCTCACCGGTATATGGCCGCATGCCACGCTGCCAGTGCTTGCGATGATCAGTGAGCATGTAGAGGAGAATGGGCTTGATTTCAGTCTCGCCGATGGCCCAGGCGTACAGGACGTGGTCGAATCCGACGAGGAATGGCTGTTCCAGGCGATACAGTGTGACCTTAGGGTCGAGGCGTTTTCTAGTTGGCATCATAGTGCGACATTTGTCGAGGACGGCCTGCGTGACGAGCCCTTCGTTCAGTAGTTGCTGGCGGAGTACGATTTTACGGCCAACTGCGGTGGCGATGTTGGGCAGTGATATTTGCCAAGGGAGGCCGTCGTGCAGAAGGTCCTCGCCGTCCTGAAAACTGGCGGGGTGGCCTCGTGGGGTGATACGAAATCGAAGGCCGCCAGCCATTGGGGGTAAGTCCCTCGGAACATAGTAGTAGAAAAATCCACGAGTGTACGGCGGAAAGGGCTGATACTCTGCGTCTTTTTTGAAAAAGCGGATAGGGAAGGCAACGTTCCCGGGCGTAAAGGCTACACAAGGGTGAGGCTGACGCGACAGAATGGTATAGTCTGCTGTCGTCAGATGCAGTGGATTGAGGGTGGACAGCCTCCGCTTATGCTGGGGTTCATCTTCCTCGTCAAACCAGCCTCGAGTGTTCATCTCAGCATCATTGTCGTCCCCCAAGTGGGGCACATCGTCGACCACGATCCGAGTACGGACTTTTTTATAACCGGTCTGCTGTGCAGGCGTATTGCTACTCAGTAGACGTGTAGTACTGGTCGAAAGGAGCGTAGTTCCACGGAGGGCTAGTCTTTGGCACGCTGAAAACAAGTGCATTGTTCGATTGTGCACTCCAATACGTCAGACATGAGATCGGAAGAGCCTGTGGACTGAGTGAGTTAGCAATGAGACGAAAAGTCAATGGGATTCTCTACATTTATTTCATGTTCAGTGTGTCGCGGCGCGCAAGCCCGAGGGCCTGGTCACGCCGTGACATGTGTGACCTGCGGCACTGGCGAGTCACTGGCGCTTGTTTTAAGCGCGGATGTAAAGCCGCACTCCCAGTCCCTGGAACCAGAGGGACTACGCGCCTACTGAACAATAATTCTGCCAGTGTGCCTATAAAAACTAATTGGAAGCTTCCGACCTTCAATTCGCTGTATTAGCAGATTATTCTGTCGCGGCCTCAACGCTCGCTGTCATTTTTACCGGCCTTAGAGGGACCCTCATCCGTTTTACTATGTGCCAAGGGACTTGCTCAATGGCTGGCGGTCTCCGCTTCCCCATCACCTAGCGAGGCTACCTCGCCAGTTTTCTGAACAGGACGGCCATGGTCTTCTCCACGGCGGCCTCCCTTAGCAAATCTCAGTAAGTATCACCACCGTAGCCCCGCAAACCCATTCTGTGTGAGTAACTACTACACTGGGACTTGTCACCGGCCAACCTGGACAAGTGTCGCGCCATAATTCCAAAAAGAAGTGCCTTGACCTAGGTTCACACTATCGCCTCACATAGCCGTTCGTCGGGTTCCACCACAACCTCGGTAAGATCTAAATAAAGCCCATCTGCTACAACGCGTTCGTCATGGCAGGCAGTACCACGGTGTCTGACCGTATTCCGGTGAGACCTTTCCCTTTGCGTCCGAGCGCAGAGACTGGCTGTGTGCTTCGTCTGCTGCGCAAGATTCTGCCCTCGCACAGTTCGAGCTGTCCACACTGACGGAGCACGCCGGGCGCGATACTGTCATGATGCCCATTCTTTTTGAATGCTTACCCCACCGACTTGCGTGGTAGTGTAATCAGCTAAGCCTGGGCGGAGGTTAGAGCGAGAATTCTCAGGTAGCGCACCCCGCTCGGAGAGGGAAGGAAACAGCACAAGACGTACAGGACTTGATTATGCAGTACAAGGTATGGCTAATAGTGAATTTGGAAAAATCTGTATGATAAATTGCCAAGCATCTTCCTTATTACTACGTTTCGTATCTCGGCGGAGGAATCTCTAGCGGCGCGTCCGAGTCGTCGTCGCCGTGATTCGATGTCTCAGGCAAACCACCCTTTTGGGGGGCTGTCCCAGACGAAGAAGACAAATGCGCCCACCGCATGCTGTTAGAGGAGAGTAAAGTCATAAACGAGGTCCCCGGGCTGCGCGTGAGGGGTGTCCCCGCAGGTGTATGCGTAAATGAAAAGCGGTCGCTACGCTCCCGCATGGATGGCGGTCTCGTCAGCTCAGACGTCGAAACATTGCTGACTGTATAGGGAGGGGCAGGGTTTTCCTTGTATGCACCTGTGCGGCGCGTTCTTCGTCGAAACCGACGGTAAAAAAAGCAGGATAGAGCGATCGCCATGCCAAGTACTCCGAGGACAACACCCAGTATGATCCCCACTGCACCCTTGTGCGAAGACGCGATTTGAGAGGCCACTGTAGTCTGTAGAGCGGTCTGTAGAGGCGCGGACGTCGACGAGGAGGCCGCTGTGGTCTGTAGAGACGCAGACGACGATGAGGAGGGCAGTGCAGATGCGGAGGGAATAGACGTGAAAGAAGCCGCAGAAGAAGATGACCCCGGAGGACTGGAACTTGACCCCGGAGTACTGGACCCTGGGATAGGAACACTGTCCTCGGTAGGGTCCTCCGGTTCTGTTCCTCCTCTTCGGCGTCGGCAAAGTGGGGTATCACACAATACAGCAGTGTACCTAGAAGAGACTTATTGTTGCAACAGTTCGGTTGTGATGAAAGCGAGACCTACATGAAGGCGTCGAAGTAAAGGCCACCATCACCTGGTCTACTAATCGTTAACGTGTGTTCCCTGTTTGGAAGCCCCGAAAGACCCCATACAGGTGAGGAAGACTGGGTGTCTGGCTGAACGGAAGTCTCGTCGGATTGAATAGGGAGGGTTAAGAAAACGGAAGGATTCGAATCCAATGTCGCGCTGAGGGTCATTTCATGCGGCCACGGTGGGTACACCAAGTAGACGGCAACCCCTGGAATGGGTGAGCGACAGACTACCAACGTCGAACCAACATTTTCACCTGTAAATTTGAAAGTTATGCTTGCCCTCGCTTCCTCACATCGCCGTAGAGTTTGATTGTGGCATGAATATACAAACTGTCCAGAAGAAACTTGCCAAGATCCCCCAGCTTCTTCAGACTGGAGGGTCCGGCAATTGGGGGAACTGAAAAAAATCAAGGATGTGTCTGCATCGTCGACCGTGATGTTAACAAAGGCATTCGAGAGGCTAGCGGCAAGGACTAAGGAAAACGAGGTGCGGCGCATGTCGGAAAATGATGAGCGTCAGACGACCATGGGATATATAACCTCGACCACCAGAAAGAAGAATTGCCTCGACATCAATGTCCCACAGGGGGTGTTAACCGAAGGTAGCAAGGAACTAATCTATCCGGGTCCCAACCGGGTCTTCTTTTAAAACAGTGAAAAATGTGCCGTGTTGGGCAAAGTTGGGGCCCGGAGATCACCGGCGAGGAGCTGCTAGGAGCAAGTAACTGGCATGGGATTGCGAATGGGAAATGTGTTCCAATAGTGCCGACTATCGCGACCGATTCGAATTGAGGTGACCGTGAAAGTCAAGCTGAAGTTCAGACTCCGACGTTGATGGCGCAACCGACGGGATACCCGCTCGTGACTCCTTTACTCAATCACCGTCCACTGGCTGCCAGCCTGCCACTGTCAACAGGTTCGTCGCTGAAAAATCTGACACGATCTTTCGACGATCCTCCAGCGCTTCGGTTTAGGCTACCAGAATCCACGGGAATCTCCGGATCCGACTCGCTTCGAAACGACGTCGACGGAGAAGGTTTTCATTGAAGAATTTTCCAGAGCTCATATTTCTGGAGAGTCAAGTTGTACAAATAGATGGGCCCAAAGGTCGCGCCTTATGGAACATGGGTCTCGCCTTTAACGGTGGAAATAATCACCGACACGGTACATGGATCGTGTCCAGAAATTCTAAATGTCCCTCTGATTTTTCTTTCCCCAGGAGAATGTTGCGGACCTCGTGGATATCCTGGTTGATCCCCTCACGTCTAAAGTTTATCACATCGAAAAGCGCCCTGCTGAAGGCGGGCGCGACACACTTTTGGAGACAGAAACAGGTCGCGAGATCACAGTGGGTAATTGGGACGTCAAGACAAAGGTAAATGGGTATGGTGGGGCCCCTGCAATCGTACACGGCGGGGTGGTCTATTTTTCCCATGTTCGGGATGGGAGAGTATATAAAGTCCACACGGACGGTTCTCATGTCGCCGAGGCGATTACACCCGGTAACCCTATTTTCTTTCTGTCCACAAATACTTATACCCACTCCGGATTCCGGCGACAGAAAATCCTTTTCACAAGTTCGCGAACTTTGATGTCTACCCGCTCGATTCTACATTTCTCGTTGGCGTGTTCGAGGACCACACGGGCAGCGCATCTCCCTCTACGGTCGTCAACAGTCTCTGCTTCATAAACGTTTCAACGAAGGCGGTGTTTCCAGTTGAATCCGATGCCTCCTTCTATTCGTCCCCGAAATTCTCACCTGACGGCAAACGCTTGGCTTGGCTAGAATGGGACCTCCCGGATATGCCTTGGAACGGCACCGAAATCTGGGTTGCTGACGTTGTCGAGATACCTGGATCGCCCGACTCGTCTCTTGGGTTGAAAAACCCAAGGCATGTCGCAGGCGAACACAGCAAAATCAGTGTGGCCTACCCCACTTGGTTATCCAACGACACTGTTATCTTCACATCCGACATATCGGGCTTCGAAAATCCGTGGACATATGATTGTACAACCGGAGTTGCAAAACCTGTGTTCGAAGCTCCCTTAGCGGAGTCATTTGCCCAGCGGGACCCCCCGAAAAAGTTTGGCTGGTCGCCGTACGCTATCGCCAGTGCGCCAGCCACCACAGCCGTTTTTACTGCCATCAGGGATGGGCGCAGCGTTTTGTACCTTATAAATCTCTCAACCGGAAAGGCCGAGCTGCTGCCTAGTCCGTACGTGGAAATCCAACATATGCGGCCTCTCCGTCCCGATTTGCATCAAATCGTATTCATTGGGACGGGGCCAGATAGTGCACCTGGACTTATACAGTGCACTTTGTCGACTTCGCTGGACTCGAAGACTGATGTTGCTTTTCTCAATCTCCAATCCGGTCCCCAGGGTCCAATACCTTCCGACTACATCTCGCTTCCCAGGCCTCTTTCGTTGTTGGTGCCGGATGAGAACGGATCCCGATCAGTTCATGCGATCTACTGGCCCCCAAATAACCCAGAGTACACCGGGATGGATGGGGAAAAGCCGCCGTGTGTTGTGAATGTCCACGGTGGGCCCGTTGGCTTGAGCGCCCAATCTTTCAATGCGACGAAGCAGTTCTTTACCACGCGAGGATGGGCTTGGTATGTTTCTTGATTCTCCGGACAACTCCGGTTTTACATCAGATAGGCTGGATGTCAATTACGGCGGCTCTTCAGGATACGGACGTTCTTACATGGAGCGCCTACGAGGGAATTGGGGAATCGTTGACGTTGACGACTGCATCGACGCTGCTCGTATCCTCTCTGCACCACCACACGATCTCGTAGACCCGAAACGTATCGTTATACGTGGGCCCTCGGCTGGTAAATATTTGGTTGGATTGCAAACATGTAGCATGTTCCTCTAATTTTGACCCTCGGCAGGAGGATTCACCGTTCTTGTTGCGCTTTCACTCAGAGCTGACGCCGGGGTGTTCGCGGCAGGATGCTCGCTGTACGGCGTTTCCGATCTTCGACGGCTCGAGCTGGAAACCCACAAGTTTGAAAGCGGGTATTCCGCCATGCTTTTCGGTGCGCACCCACAAACATTACTGGACCGATCGCCTGTGTTTCACGCGGAGAAGATCGTAGCGCCTTTGCTCGTGAGTGCGATGCTCTTGCTAAAGACTCACAACTCATGTTTTCCACTGGAAGATCCTACAAGGGGATTCAGATACGGCTGTGCCTCCCTCGCAAGCAGAGGTACGTGACTCTATTGTGAGAGTCGGCTCAATGAAACATTTACAGGGTATGGTCGAAAGCATCAAAAAACGGGGCGGTGTGGTCGAGTATAAACTTTATTCCGGTGAGGGGCACGGCTGGAAGCGTAAAGACACTATACAGGACGCTCTTCGAAGGGAGATCCGGTTTTACAGCCGAGTGCTGGGGATCGAATGTAGCGTAGCTGAAGGTGCTTAGATTGCTCAACGTACCACAAGTGGGAAATTTGCAACCTCAAGCACTGCAGTCAATAACCACAAGACGACGTTGGCGGCTAAAAGCAGCGAAAATATAGTCTCTTATAAACAGATGCTACAACAGTTCTCACTCGTACCTCGTGTGTTGTAGCGAAAATAATAGATTTGATTCGTCGGACTGGTGCAAGACTGGTGTGCCAGTTCAACTTGACGGATTTGAATTGAGGACTTTGAAAGCGCGCTTTTAAACCGTACTCCATGATAGATAAATCTAGTGATAAAAATTTGCGACCCCCCAGTTTGTACTGCAGCTGAGGACATCGACCATTCCTCAACCGACGTTTATGTAAAAATCCAAATTGATGCGATTGATGATGATCAAAAGTTACAATCAATCGCCTTTGGCTTTGATCTGCAACGTGGCCAAAGATGGGCTAACTCCTGCTACTGTAACTCCTAGCTCTCCCTTTCCCTCACCTCTGGCATCCCTCGGTCTCAGCGAACTCATCTCGAGATCCTCTCAGTGGGCGTAATCTGACGCCATGACCTCTAGATCTGACTCGTCGGCCTCGGAGTCGCCCATGCTCTTGACTCCGGACTCGACTGGCGCTGACGATACGGAAGGGGGGCCTCCTTCACAATTTGCGGTAAAGAAGGCTCGACGTCAGACCGCCTTCTATCCAAATGTAAACTCTTCGAACAAACCTCAGAAGCCGTTCAGCCGTAGCGCCGCTAAGCGGGAGAGTGTCATGGCCCTCGGAAGCATCGAGCATCTGCAGCACTACTTCACAAAGACGGGGATTGAGGCTAAGAAAAAGTAAGTATTTCCCTCCTCTTCCCTCCGACGACATTCGCCGTAATTCGATTCGGGAACAAAAGTTTTCGTGAAAGAATTGACATTGAAACCAAGTTGAAGCTTGCGTCCGTTCTTCTCAATGGGCGCGCGCCCAATATTTGTTTCAATGTCAATTCTTTCGTGTAATCACTTGTAAACCATCTTGATGAGCGAGCATATGTTGTCTCTTCCTGTCTACGATCTCCACCTTCGAATGCATGACTGACTGTCCTGCAGTAGCAAAGCGGGCAAAGCTCATCACGGACTTGTTCCAGTATTTGGTGGCCTCACTCATGTACGCACGGAATCAACGGAGTCGAGTGGGAGCGTTATGGACCTCCCGCCCTCCCCAGCTATTCCCCAACCTGCCCCACCACCCTTCCCTCCCTACATCAAAAATTTCGAGATGGACCCCGAGTCCCTGTTGCCAGGGGTCATAGACGATCTCGCTGATGTATCTTTTGCGTGGCGCATTGACCAGTTCATTGCTCCCACCCACGCCATCTCCGACCGGCTGGGTGTCGCAGGCTCCGGTCCAACAGACGCCTTTGACGTCCTGAATGTTCTCAAAACCACAACGCGCGCCATTCGCTCTGTCCGGAACTACCTTCTTTCGCTCCCCGATGAGTCTGCCGGTACCATCCGCGCGCAGTTTCTTCGGTCCCGACAAACACCCGGAAGCTTCCGGCCGACTTTGTCCTCCAACCTATCGTCTTCCACGTCGATTACCGATTTACGCGGTGCTGCTGCTTCGGCACACGCAAAGGAGAAGGAGGCGCGTGCGGACCCGTTGAGCCTCATCCGCAAGTCTGCACTCGAGGTGCTGACAGTGCTGCGGGCGTTGGAGGAACGGTATCGGCTGCCGCTGAGCGACGATGCGTACGATGCGCAGAGTGACGGCGGCGGCTCGAGGGGCGGGCACTCGCGGATGGCGAGCCCCAGCATGCATTCGGACGAGCTGTCACCCGAGGAAGGCGATCACGAACGCGAGCACGAGGTGGAGCGGGACGCGGACACGTCCGTCGCGTTTTCACTCGTGCAGGTGCATGGGCGGTACGAGAGCGTCCCCGTCTGGGAGAACGAGGAGGGCACATGGGAGGAAGACGATGACGACAAGGACAAGGCGAAGAAGGGGGGTTGGGACGAGAAACTTATCCTGGGGAGCGGATGGCTGTACCAGCAAAACGTTCGGCTTGAGGATCTGGAGAAGGAGAGGACCGTCGTCGGTACGTATCTGGATGTTGTCGACGAAATACTCTTCGAAGGCAAGAAGACCGGGGAGGCTGGGAAGGAGAAGGAGCGGGGGTGGGAGAGGGAGAGGCGGAAGGCCATTGACAAGGGGAATACTCGCGTCAAAAGTCGAGCCAATCGGCGCGGCAGTTCAGTGGATCGCGAGGGTCCTACGGTGCTGACCCCATCTACCACTGGCGACAAAGCGAAGCGCAGGGTGTCCGTTGGGATGTTTGATATGATGAGCTCCTTCAAAATCACGGAGGAGCCGTCCCAAATGGACGAGATCGGCGAGGAAGAGCTGGAGAGCGACGCAAGTGTCGACGACGAAGAGCTGCCCAATTGGGCGCGGCGGAAGGGGTTCGAGGGAGATGAACTTGGTTTGTCCCCTTCGCTTTCCTTTCTGTCTTTCACTTATATCAATCCTGACTCGTAGGTCGCGTCCACGCTGTCCTGTCGACGTTCTTACCAGCCACCCTCCTCCCCGCGCTGAATCCGCCGTCTCCACGCGAAGCATTCTTGGAATGTCTGTCGTCAGGGCAGCTACTCTGCATCGCATACAACACCTGCGTTCGGAAATCTAAGAAGCCATGGGGGTACATCAGCAAAGACGGTATTCACGACATTCTCGCCCTGGAGCAGGCTGCCCGTGACGGTGGCGGTGACGAGAGCAAAGTACAGGCCGAGGTCAAGAAGGGCTGGACGTTCAGGCGGATCGACAACCTTAGACTGTGGGCTGGGTACTGTCATTGTTTTCTCGGCGCATATTTGTCCTGACTCCTCTTGTGTACAGGGCGCTGAAAATCCGCTACCTGCTGCCCATCGTCGCCCCCGCCCAGCCAGGCGCCACAACGCCGAATTCTAATACCCCTCTGAACTCGCCCTCCGCTTTGCCAGTACCCCAACGCTTCAATCCCGAACAGCCACCCGTGATTTTCGACGCTAAAGCAGTAGCGCGCAAGGACCCCGGGTGGGAAGACATTCTGGAAAACGCCATGCTGCGGTGGGTGCAGCGCGTCGTTGCGGAGAGACGGGGCGAGACATGATTGATATGCACGACATTTACGACGCTCTCAGAAAGGGAGTAAATGAATCACGGAATAATTAACACCCAATGTACTTTATCGGCTTCGCCCTTGCTTTCTCGCTATCGGAACCTAAGGAATACCTGCATCTGTATTACCCAGCTCCTGTACCTTACCCCATACCCGAGAACAATATTGCATGTTGCCTTTGATACTATGGTGATATTGTGCCACAAAATACAGAGAAATTCGGTAAGTTTTGGTGAAGCACTACTATCATCTGCGTCCTTGGAAAATGGAAGTAGAGAAGATCCGGAGTCGAAATACCCGATCGTAAAGAGATGCGGAATAAAATGAAGAAGCCAATTCAAAACTTGCGGCGAGTCTAGTCGCCAATTCTTCTCGAGGAGGCTATTCAATACTCGACTGCCAAACGCAGGTACCATGTTTCAAGCTCTTGAAAAACAAGAACGTTTGGGTGACAAGATAAGTATCCGACTCTTGGGGCAGGGCCAGAGGGAACAAATGGCCGTGCAACCGCTCCATCACAGCCTGAGCTTGGTGTGCTCAGTTGCTCATCTACGAGGTTCCGGCCCCATTGCCTTGTCGCTCCGGAAACGGTTATGTACAATTACACATGTCAGAACAAATTGCGTATTTCTGCGCCATCAGCAGCTAGTTGTGCCAACGCGGCGAGCACCGCTGCTGGAGGGTTTACGATCAAGCTCCAGTCAACGTAGAGTTCAATGCGCCGGGATGAAAACATATGAAGGAGGGGCTGAATGAGGAACTCCCAAGAGGATTCGGTAGTCGTACGCGGACTAAAGGCCAGTGTGCGGAGATTGGAGAGCAGGGAAGGGGAGTCGGCGAAGGCGGTCAAGAAATCAGCTACAAGACGTGGGGATGGATGCCACATTTCGAGCGTTCTGAGGTTGGGAATGAGACGGAGGCATTCGCACAGCTGAACGGAGTTTAGGGGATGGTAAAACATCATGCCCAAATTCAGCTCTTGGAGTGCTGGCGCTGATTGTTTCAAAAAGCAAAGAAGTTGATCGTTAGTCGGCATTCCGATGGAGAGGGCTTCGAGGGCAGGAAGTGAAAGACGGGAAAGAATTTCGTGAGGGGGGGAGGCATCAGGATAGTCATCGGAATCGTTGGGGTCGCTGTCAGCTGCAAACATCAACGAACGCAGAGTCGGAAGGGTTTCCTTTTTGAACGGGATGTCGAGACCGTACAAAAACTGGCCGTGAAATATGAAATTCACGAGGTTGGGCGAGAGACGCAGCAGCTGGAGGATTTGAGGAGCAAGGAACCCTTGTCCATCAACCAAACTGCGAACTATCAGTGTCTCGAGCAATGGCAGCGGTTCCAGAGTCGCGTCGCCGAAGAGGTCGAGGGTATCCGAGTCCCACTCATCGGATTCATGGCTGTTTTCATTGTCATAACCCCCGTGCAATACTACCAGGTCTCTCAAGTGCCTCCCGTGTTGCAAAAGAATGGTAGGAAAGCAGTGGGCCACGCTGTGTAAATCCCCACCAAGTGAGATAGACAAAGGGTGATTTCCCGCACGCTGGAGCCAAATCGGCATGAGTTGTTGGGTCAAGTCTTTGGGGCGGGGGAAATCAATCTCAATGGCAGACCACAGTCTCGGTGTGGATAGAGCGATAGTTGTCCAGGTATTGCAAACGTTTAGAAACAGCATTGGAGCACGATGTGCTCCTGGGTTTCGTTCGGGGAAGGGAGTGAGACAATGGAGAAAAATCTCCGACGAAATTTCGAGAGGGAGACGTGCCACTGGATCTACAGCTTCATTGAGCTGGCGCTGGACAAGGCTTTTATCGCGCCGCAGATGTTGTAAGAGCTTCTCTTGAAGAACAATCTCGGACGAAATTTTCTCGATGCGCGCTTGCAGCGCTTGAATGGACATTTTGTTGTTCTAAGCCCTAGGAACCGGTCAGATGGAAGAAAGAGCTAATTGGTTCAAAGTACCCAGAAAACCAGATGGTTGTAGACAGCGAGGGAAAGCACCGCCACCTCACCGCCACGCCAGATCGGTGACTCTGCGGCTGACAGCTTTCTCTTCACCCCAACAGTGCAGCAATGGGGCAGGCTGCGTCGGCGTCTAGGCAGCAACCACAACCTCATGAACGAGCACAAGAGGCGGAGCAGCAAGCTCAACAAGAAAGACGCAGTCGCCGATACTCTGTGCGGAATTCACTTCGCGGGCTTGTGACACCAAAACGGCGGCATAGCACCGCGAGTGCTGGCATAAATGACTCTCCTGACTCTGGGAGTCGACGCACGTCTCGACGCTGGTCTCGTGCGCTTTCTCTGCGTCCCTCGCCGGCGTTGACCCCTCAAGAAATACAATCTGCTGTTGACAACCTCGAGCTGGAAGCCGAGGCCGAGGTCGAAGCTGAAGCTGAAGAAGTAGAAGAACTTGAAGACGAGGAAGATCTCTCTGACGTTGAGGAGCTGCTCGAGCCCCCACCGCGTGTGCGCCCACCGACTCCCATGCCACATCGGAGCCCCACTCCGCCTCCGCCTACACCTCCACCGCCGGCGCCACCAGTACAGCACCCGCATCCGCACAGGACTTTCCCGCCTCCAGGCACGCTCGTCGTCGTGCAGGGCGTCGTGCACACCACCGACGTCCCACCGGCGCCCAGTGATAGCAATAATAACACACTTGGAGGCGCCAGGTCAGGCGCCGCCATCTCCAGCAGCAGCATTGATGTGCTGGGGACGTTGTTGACGTGCGTATTTTTTCTTTCCTCGCCTTGCCTTTCGCTTCGTCTTTCCTTGGCTCCCCTCGTCTTGGCTTTCTCGCATCGGTTTTGGGTGGGCGCTCCTGTGATGCTATCACCTATCGCCGAGTTCGGACCGGGCGTCTCCTGCGCGGTGCTATGTGCGGCTCACGATTCGCTTGACTGCAGTCGTCGACGCGTAATTCGCTCCCCTCTCTACTTCATTTCTATGCGCCTTTTTGTCGCAGTTTGATGCGCATGTCCTCTTTGAGTAGGGCCGCATTTCGTCATGGGTGACTGCATCCTCATGGATAAACATTTTCCGGCGTTTCATCCTCACCGACGTTTGGCGTCCAAGTACACCGTGTTACGCGATGTCCGAGCACTGCTCCGCGGCTCGCCGCATAGTGGTATGGTGGCGCTGTCGACGTGGCGACTGATGCAGCGTTCGTCCGTGTGTGCCCTGACTCAGACTTCAAGGTCGAGGTAGTCGTGCATGTTGGGCGCTTATCCAATCGACGCCTTAGTCTGTATTCTTATCGTCTTTGTTCTCCCCTTCCGTTCTCCTGTGCATCGCGAGATGGGTTTCTCGCAAGGTCAATTCTCGAGAAGGGAGGCTACGAGCACGACTCCTTGCTGATGTTTAGAAGTCGTCGTGCGCGACCCAGATACGACGCGACGCATCGACTCGGATGTGTGCTCAATATTTTATTTTTCTCTTGGCATTTTTCCTCGTCTCTTCCTTTCCCTCTGCTTCCTCTCATCACCATTCTAATCTATCTATTTTCTTTCCAGCGTCGCTGCCCAAGCCACGGCAGCCTCCCTCCTCACAGGCTCCTCTGACGCCCTCCTTGGCCGGGCGCACCACGCTCACCCTACGCAGCCTAATTCTAGTCACCCTACTCAAGATAATTCCACTTCCCCCTCTGCCTCCGCCTCTGGAGCAGGAACCCTTACTTCCTCGCCGATGTTGCAGGGGCCCGCTTCGTCCCCGAGACGCAACCCCTGGAGCACACTCCGCGAGCGCCTCGGGCCTGCGTTTCCGGCTTCTTCCTCCTACTCACCTTCCAACTCCCCCTCTACTTCCACTCCTGTATCACCGGCGTACCGCCCAACCTCTCTCCCGCCGCTCCCTTCCTCTCCGCACGCATTTGGCGCGGTGGGAGATCACATCCCTCATTCCTCCCCCCACGCCCATACATACACGCCTTCTTATTCGCCTTCCCATCCACACTCACCTTTACGCTCCCATTCCCCTTCCCCTATGCACCCACAAGAAGGTCACGAAACCACGGGGAGACCGACGGCGCGCGTGTCGCCCGGCGGGGCCCCTGCGGGCGATGAGCGCACGGCAATGCTCGCCGAGATGGCGCGCGCGTTTAATTTGGGGCTTGGGTTGGGGGCGGGCGGGGCGGGACCGAGGAGGCTGGGACGCGGGGCGGGGAGGAGGGCGCATTCGACGCCGGGTATACCTGCGTCGACTCCAGGGCGGGTAAATTCGGTACGCGAAGGAGCAGGGCGCGAGAGGGAAAGGATCGGTGCTGGACGGCGGACGCTTACTGCGCCGACTTTGGGTGGGGTTGGGGTCGGTGAACATAGAGAGGTAGAGCGAGACGGCGAAAGCGAAGCGAATGCTGACGCAGATGGAAATGTCGATGTGGGCGGGGCTCGGGTAGGAGAGCAAGGTGTCGGTAGTGAACAAGATGGCGAAGGAGGGCAAGATGGGGAGGAGTACTTGGATGACGAGATGGAAGGGGAAGGCACGTTTGAGCGCTTTTTGGTAGATCTGCAGGCGGAGTTGAGGGTTGCGCTAGGGGCGCGACCGTCTGCAACTGAGCCTGCGTCTGTGCCGGTGACTGCGGCTACGTCTGCTGAGGGGGAGCCGGAGGGCGAAGGGCAAGGCGAGAGCGAGAGAGAGGGCGAGGACGCAGGGGTGGAGGGTGAAGATGCAGATGCGGACGGCGTACCAAAGGAAGGCGAGAGCGACACACACGCACATGCGTCGACGTCGGCGTCGACCACGCACCACGTCCCTCAACCGGAATCACGGTCAGACGTACAAGAACCAGCACCGCCAGAACTCGCGCTACCACCGCCAACCGTTACTACTACAGAATCGACACCGCCGAGGGGCTCCCCCACGGCGACATCGACAAGTGCCGCACCAGCTCCCCCGACGGCGATTCCGGGCGCGGTGAACTGGTGGCGGTTGTATCGCTTCCCGCCGATCGTCGCGTCGGCAGCGGGGCGAGGAGGAATGCCTGTCGCTGTACCGACAACTGCGCCTACGGCTCCGTCGAGCAGCGACTCCAGGTCTTCAGAGGAGTCCGCTCAGGGTTCCCAATCCTCCGAAGAGGGCGAATCACAGTCCTCCTCTTCAGAGGGTACGACGCCTTCAGAGAGCGCGTCGTCGTCGCCCCATCCCGATACAAATTCATCTTCCGCGACCCCGGCACCCGCTTTGGCATTTGAATCTTCACCTTCGTCATCATCCTCGCCCCCACCCCCCGCGCCTCCACCCACGGAAGGGCAGATTGTCGTTCCGGTGATCGTCGTAGGTCTGCAGAGCGTCGCGCTCGGCGCTGCAATGGGGATGGGGTTGTTTGGAGGCGGGCTTGGTGGGGCCGGGAACGCGCCCCATATGCCTCAGACGCAGCATGTACCGCCAGGCCAACAGGACGAGCCTCCGTCTGTCGATATTGAAATCGGGGCGGAGGAGGGGGTTAGCGCGGAGGCGGGGACAAACGATGTCGGTTCGCAGACGCCGACTCAGGTCGACGTAGATGCAGGCTTCCCCAGCCCCGTGACACCGGAGAGTGAAAGGAGGGCGAGGAGGAGGAGTTGGTGGCGCCCGGATGTGATTGGTGCGCCGCTGCGGGGCGTGAGAGCAATCGGAGCCGGGATGGGGATGGGGAGGCGGGCGGAGGTTGGTGGGGCGTCGACGTCGGTTTCCGCCGCGGAAGCAGCCCCGGAAGAGGTAGAGGCAGCGGAAGAGGTAGAAGGCGGGGCAACGAGTGGGGAGGCGGCCGCGGTGCCGGTGCCGGTGCCGGTACCAACAGAGGCAAGCGCGGGCACGGGTGTGGGCGTGGGTGTCGCTGGGAACGTTACCGGCGGAGTAGGGGGCGCAGGGACGGACGCGTCACGGACGTTCTTAATCTATGTTATTGGGGGTAAGTGCTGCAGTTCTCGATCTCGTCTTGTTGGTTTTGGTTTGGGATCATTGGGCCGCATGCACACATTTTTACTTTCGCTTTCCCTCTCTTTCTCTTTCCCTCGCTAATACGTGCGCACAGGCTATTACCCACCAGAACATGGTATCCTCAACGGAGCAGGCGGTGCTGAGTCTCTCGAGGCGCTCTTGTGAGTCCTTTGCCTTATAGTGCCCCCCTGCACCACGTACTAAAGCACGCATCCACCCACAGCAGAGAACTCCCCGAGCTCCTCGGCTATGCTGCACGCGCGCCCACGGCGTCCAAGGCGGACATTGCGCGCTCGGGGCTCGCGGTCATCAGCCCCGCGGCGCTGCCCGAAGCGGAGCGTGCTGGGCGCGTCGTGGCGAACTGTGTGGAGCGGGTGAGTGGTGCTTCCCCCGATTTCTTTCTCTACGATCGCTTTCGCCTCCCTGAGAGACTCTCCGTTGTCCCTCCGCCAGTGCAGAGAGAATGAATTCCGCTTGGCGGCTTCGCTGGCTTTCCTTCTGTCAAAACGAATTTTGCGCTGATCGTTTTTCGTCTAGTGTCTAATTTGTTTGGATGAATACGACCTGGCGGACGAGATCCGCGTGCTGTCGTGCCGGCACGCGTTTCACCTCGGGTGCGTGGACCGCTGGCTCGAGGAGGGAAGGAATAATTGTCCAGCATGTCGGACGAAGGTATGCGGTGCCTGCCTGCTCATCGAATGAAAAGGTGCGCTGACTGGACCCCTACACTTAAACAGGGCGTGTCGACGGACCCGCTGGCACCTGTACCCGCGGCGCATGCGTAAGCGTGAGGGCCCATTCACATCGTCCTGGAACTCTGCTCTGCTCAAACAGCAACCATGCGCGGAGTTCGTATATTTTCTGTTCGCCTTTCACGCGTCGGCCAAACTCATTCCTTTCGGTACGCATTCCTCACACTCCAAGATTTCATCCTTCGTCTTTTGCTCGCGTGCTCTCACTCTCTCCCATGCTGTCGTTCTGTATCCATTTCTCAATCCACTACCAACACTTACGCACGTCCTCGCCTGTCTGTATTTATGTAACTAATCGCCACGAAGAACTTGAGCTTGGAGACGAAGAAAAAAATAAAATACCGATACAGACAAAAAACCTAACTTTGTGTATTAGAACGACTCAGATGCATATCGACGCTGCTATTTGTGTAAAGCTATTTTATGTGTTGCCCAAGTTGCAAGTGTATACGTATTTGCCAAACTGTTTGATGTGATCGTTTGACCGGAAAAGGTGGACATCTGTTTGTTAAATCTTCCATCACGGACGAGTGGCACAAGCGTATTTTTTAGGCTGCTCAGTGAGTGCAAACACTTGTTTCGAAATATCCTTCATCTGACCAGCGTCTGACCACCATCTGAATGTAAAACAGACAGAAAGGGACATAAGTGGAATCTAAATGCCGTCTGTAGAAGAGCTCCGCGAGCGCATCGAGGAAATTAATTCCAACATTATTCGGCAGGAGAATCTCTTACAACATCTGCGGCGCGATAAAAGCTTTGCCCAGCGCCAGCTCAATGAAGCTGTAGATCCAGTGGCACGCCTCCCCCTCGAAATTTCGTCGGAGATTTTTCTCCAATGTCTCGATCCTTTCCCCCAACGAAACCCAGGAGCATATCGTATTCCCATGCTGCTTCTAAACGTCTGCAATACCTGGACTACTATCGCTCTATCCACACCGAGCCTGTGGTCGACCATTCGCATCAATTTCCCCTGCCCCAGAGGCTTGACGCAACAACTCATGCCGATTTGGCTCCAGCGCGCGAGAAACTGTCCCTTGTCCATCTCGCTTCGTGGGGATTTCCGTAGCATGACTCCACACTGCGTTCCTGCCATTATTTGGCGACATGGGAGCCACTTGAAAGAGCTAGCAATATTGCACGACGAGGGAGATTACGAAAGCAGCCATGACTCCGAGGAGTGGGACCCGCACCCGGACTCGGATACGAATATGCTCGACCTCTTCGGCGACGCGATTCTGGAACCGCTGCCATTACTTGAGTCACTGATGGTTCGCGATGCGGAACATGAGCGAGGGTTCCTTGCTCCTCAAATCCTCCAGCTGCTGCGTCTCGCGCCTAACCTCGTAGATTGCACGTTTGACGGCATGTCTTCTTTGTACGACGTCAACACACTGTCCGAAAAGCCAATCCTTCCGACTCTGCGTCTGTTGAGGTTTGGAAGTAGCGGCATTCCTGAGGCCGATATAGGAATTCTCCCCCGTCTTTCTCTTCCTGGCCTCGTAGCCCTCTCCGTTGGAATGGCGAATAGTCATCGTCTTCTTTGCTTTTTAAAACAATCAGCACCAACACTCAAAGAGCTGATCCTGGGCATGATGGTGTACCCTCCCCCAGACTCCGTTCAACTGCAGGAATGCCTCCGTCTCATTCCAAGCCTTGAACGGCTCGAAATGTGTGCCCCACCATCGCAGCTCTTGATCGATTTCTTCACCGCTTTGGCCGACTCTCCTTCTCTGCTCCCCAATCTCCGCATGCTGATCTTTGATATGTCCTTCTTTCCGACTGGGGACTCTTGGGACTGCTTGTGCGAGTCCCTCATTCAGCCCCTCCTTCATGCGTTTTCATACCGGCGCATTGAACTCCATATTGATTGGAGGCTCGCCAGAAAACCTCCGGCAACCGTGCTTGCCGCGTTCGCAGAACTAGTTGCTGATGGCGCAGAAATATACAATACATATGATTAGACAGGTATCTCCAGAGCGACAAGGGGTTGGGACTGGAGCCCCTGGATGAGCATGAAGCACAAACAGCTATGACGGAGCGCAGGTTGTCACAGTCTACACGGTCATTCGTTACCTTCTAGTATTCCAACCCTCCTTATCGGATACCATGCTCGTCACCCTCTTTCAGAAGTATGGAACATGGTATCACAGTTTGTGTCTGAATGTAGAGAAGATCATTTTGGGATTCGGAGTGGATTCGAGAGCTCAAGCAAATATCTAGTCCAAGAATAACAATCGCACCTTTGAATTAGTCTGGATGGACTCGGCCTTGTAAGTATAATTAACGTCGATTAAGTGCCGAATAAATTGGATGGCGGGAGCTGTGGTGGATGAAGAAAGCGAGCAGATGCGAAGAACCATCGCTACACACGCGGCGTGCGCGCGCTGCAGACTGCCGATACCTCAGGATGGGCAAGGCGATATTCCATCGCTAGTCATTCGTATCGGGAGAAGCCAGGATAGCGCCCAGCCTGTTGGTCATCAAGTGTCATGTAGCCACGGGCTAGAGTGAAAGGTCAAAGGGAGAATAAGGGTTGAAGGCAGGACTCACTTGTGAGCACTTCGTCTTGCTCCTCCAAGATCGCGAGGAGCTCTTCATTCAGCCGGTGCGAGGGTCCATCAGAATCATCGCCATTCCCGGGCGCGCAAGTCTTTCTCTTGCCCCCAACGCTACTCTGGCGCCTCGCATTGGTGCCTGCATGGCTGCCACTGTGCCAGTCCCAACCACTGCCCTTGCCCTAGCTGGCCTCGTTTGTTTCCTGCTAGAACGTAGCAGGCATCGAGGACGACCCCCAAAGGAAGACCAATCACCCCGTTGTCTGGCTCGCAGGGAAAGACGGGGAGGCGAAGGAATGGAGATGTCAACATTTTGGGATGGTATACATATATAGTCCCGGCGGGTGTGAACTCCGGAAGGTCTAAGGGGGGACGTGGTATGACAGCAGGGAGTCGCGACGCAGACATTGTCCATGCAAGTGTTCAAGCGATTTACCCCTAAGTGTGGAACACGTGACTCAGTACTAAGAAAGGGGTACCGCGAGGTTCTCGTCAAAGCTGCGTCCAGGTTCGTTGGAAGCTCAAAAACCGGAATGGCTGGTGCCTGCCGCAGTATGCGTTATCGACTCGAATCCTCTGGACAGAAAAAGATTCAAGAGATCCATCAATCCGATTCGCACCATTTTCTGCGTCGTCCGAACCTCAAGATTATTTGCCTCCGCCTCAGCTCCATCCGCGCGTCTTCTCTTAACATTCCCAATTCATCTGCCATCGTCTCCCTCTCCGCCCCTTGTACAAGGGAATGGCGCTTCCAAATTGAGGACTTGAATATCGGGGATTAGATTTGTTCTGATACAAACGAAGGAACTAGACAGGAGAGCTGTAGATCTCTGGCAGGAATACTTACATGATACTCTACAACTCCTTCTTGTCGCGTTTGGTCTGGAATGACTCGAGACCCTTGAGGCGCTCGGTCAGAGTCGGGTGCGAGTGGTGGTACGCGGAGTATCTAAAGTGCGTCGTCAGTGGTCTGTAGAGGGGAAAATGAGACGAGAGCACGAACAGCCAGTCAACCCAGACGGTCGACAGGTTCTTCACGTGGAGAGCAATAAGCGCACGCCCAAGACGGTCGCCCATGTCGCCCATCTTGTCGTCGTTAAGCTTCTCCTCGAGCTCACACGCGAAGCGGTCTGCCTGCCACTCAAAGTGCCGGCTCACAGCGTGCATTCCGATGCTCACGAAGGCCTCGAGGGGCGTCAAGATCATCTGAGCATGGGATCAGCGCAAAGTCTCGGACGCAAGGGCTGGGCTAACCTGGAAGAGGAGAAACGCGACGATGGTGGGAGGCTGAGCGGCAACGGCTTTGGGGAAGTCGAAAGAGGCGAGAACGGGTGGGGCATGCAGGAATGCGGGGAAGAGCGCAAAGATGGTGAAAACATGGAGCTGGGAGATGGCCAGCATTTTGGTAGGGTGGATGTAGTACCAGTGACCGAGCTCGTGAGCAAGGACTGCCTCGACCTCGTCGGGCTGACTTTGCTGAATGAGGGTATCGAAAATGACGATGTGTTTGCTCTGAAGGGACGTTAAAGGAGCCGAGGGATAAAGCACAAGAGAGTACGCACCCACGGGAGACCGAAGAAGTACGCATTACTGTGGGAGCTGCGTTTTGAGCCGTCGATCTCATAGAGATGGGTAAGCGGAAATTTCAGCTTTCCGGCCAAGGCTTCGATTCGGGTCCGTAGCTCACCCTCTGCGAGAGGAGAGAGCTTATTGAAGAGTGGCTGAATGACCATTGGATATACGACGACCATGATCAACTGGAAAGCAAGGCTAGAAGGAAATGAGAGATGGACACAGGAAAACGAAGCTGTACATACACAAAGGCCATGAGCCACGGCACAAAGCGGTCTCCTGCCCAGTTAAAAATGCGGAGGAATGCCCAGAGGAAAGGAGTGAGTAAAACAGCGCCAATCGCCCAGCCCTTGAGCAGATCAGCCACAAACAGGCCCGGTGAAGTCTTATTGAATCCATATTTTTCTTCGAGAACCTGCCGTCAGCATGGATGTAAGAAAGTTGCAGAGAAAAGACTGAAATAAAAGCTGGAACGAACAAAGGTACTGTACACTGACAGAGGCAGGGTTGGGAGAGACGAAAGGAAGAATAGCAGAAACACGAAGCCAACAGATTGTGTGATCTAGCTATGCTCAGTTATGTCTCTCACAAAACACTTGGTTGCGACACACCTGGTACTCCGTTCCATAGCCGAACCTAGCCATCGCGCGCCCGGTAAAGTCCCAAGACCATGCGTAAAACCCGAAGTGAAGCATGGTGGAATCGAGGCATTGCTTGTAGAAACCCGAGAACAGCGCAAACTTAGCCTTGTCTTTCCCATATTTTTGTGACTTTTCGAAGTCAGAAGCACTAATATGCGCAGCAAGGGCTGCTGGAGGCTCCGTTTTTGAATACAACGGGTACTGACGAAGCCTATCTTTCGTTAGAATTGAGCGAAATAGAACACGTTGCCAAAAACGCACAGCAGGTACGACTCGAATAGGGTCACAGTCCAAGATATCACTTGGACATAAAACTTCCAATCGATAGTTGGATCTGGCGCAGAAACGAAAGCCAGCTGCTGCTGGACTTTGGCCAGCTGAAAATGTAGAAAATCCATAATGAAGGCGCGGAATGAAACGTGTCGAGAGACCTTAGCACAGCCACTTCCAACTCTCTCGCAGTGCCAATGACACCGTCCTCTTCAAAGAAACGCAAGAATCGACCTGGCCAAGTATCGTCATTTGTTCTGGACGATGTAGATATTCCACCGGACCCAGCTCTCTTCATCCAAGCATACGAGGCGGATATAATTCGCGGGCCACGAGCGAAGCAAGGTGATAATGATAAAGAATAGCAAGGAAGTGAAGCACCGCTGAGGCAGGTACCTTAAGCTACAGATTCTCTAGATCCTACTCAGCATCTGTTGAATCCGGGGGACCGTGCTGGACCGAGTGGACTCATCCAGTGGAATTCGGCGGATTCACACAATGCGCCTGCATTTCCATCAGATGCAGACGATACTTTTGCGTCGAGTTCATATAAAGCGGTCAATAAACCTGTATGGGTGGATAGGTAGGCCCTAATTCCACGCAGTTCCTTGGTTCAACTGTTCGATAAATGCATGATTCGATTTTCAAATTCGTACAACGTCACGGTCTCCGGAAAAGTTTGGGTGCGCTGCTGTCTGTGGGAAAATAAACTGTCTGCTACTTGGTCTCTAACTCGAGGTTATCGCCACGGTGGTATCCATGACCTGGCTATTTTGAGGTAGATGCAGATCGAGACTTCATCCGATCCTTTCCTCCTGCGCCGTCAATATCTTTTCCTCTCGTGTTAAACATCTAAAGTTGGCATTGCAGATACGATGCACGGCTGTTGCTCGAATCCCTCCCAAAACTGAACTCGACTTTTTCACCTCCGTCGCCTACTGGCTGGTCTGACCTTCCCTCTGACACGGAGGACACATTCTTCTTCTCGCCACGCGAGGCAGACGACTACAGGCAGGAGAAGCGCCGCAAACTCATGGACCAAGCTCGTGAAGAGCGTCTCAGAGCGCGCAGAGCGGAAGATGGCGAGTCGGAGGAAGAAGATATTTGGGGTGGCAGCGACGAAGAGGTTCGATTTCTAACCGTGCGCAACAGATCTAATATTTTCGTACAGCCCGACGAAGCCCAAAGAGTATTGATGGAACGAACGGCAGCCAGCGTCGTATCAGGCCGCAATCCTGCCCAACTGGAAATGCGCATTCTCGCCAACTACGGTAGCGACAGAAGGTTTGCGTTCTTGCGTGGACGCTGGAAGGCTGCCTGGACTGCTATGAAGCGGAAAGTAGAGAAGGACCAGGAGGCTAAACCCTCGGGGCCTTCTGCTGTACTGGGGAATCTTGCGGATTACGGAGATAGCGACGGAGACGATGCTGAAGTCGAGAATGAAGCGCCTGATCTCGAAGTTGCACCTACACCGCAGACAGCGCTGGCAGCCCGCCGAGCCCGCGCAAAGGCCTGGGTAGAGTCGCGACGAGCATCCAAATCGAATACTTCTCCTTAATGTAACCTATCTATCCACACGCGCTTACCAGTAACACCACTGCTGCCACTCAGGGAACTGGCCAAGACAGATATTCATCTATATTCATTGACCTTTCTACCGTATGGATCACCTAGAAAAAGTCGTTGACTCTGCGCTCGCCCTTTGCGTGCACAAATTCTCTGACAACATGCTGCATCGAATGACGCCAGCCCAATGTTTGAAAACGTTGGTATAAACTGGCCAGACGAGGAAGCAGACAAATCTCCTGGGCACCACTGGCACCACCATCGTATTATTGTACTGGCCTCAAAAACTTCGTTTTTCATTTCCAAGTCTTTACATCTGGACTAGCCTGATATATACATAATAACGCAGTCATCCCGCTTCGTTTAATTACAGTGTAGCCCCACTCCTTGCGACATCAACTTATACAGTCACGGCAAAAATTGTTGCCCATACCCGATATAGTAACTGTACTGATGGCAATCTAATCGAGCCATCAAAGCGAGAGATAATTGATTATATACAACATCTGATGATTATATACAACATCTAGACTATATTTTAGACTCTGAGTAGCTAATAGTCAACCCAAAGAAAGTTATTTTCCTTCAGCGCCTCCAGCCGACGCGGGAATGAGTTGTAAAGATGAATCGCATATGCCTTGAAATCAGGCGACATCCAGATTTCACGCGCCAGTTGGAAAAGCGCGTCTGCAGACTGCACCTCAGCATAGCGCGGATGCTGCCGAATTTCGCGCTTCAACTGCGCCCATGCATTCTCGATAGGGGACAGGTCTGGAGACTTCGCCGGCCATGGGAACACGGTGATGCCTTGATCCCGAAACCATGCCTTGGCAAGTTTCGACGTGTGCTTGGGATCATTGTCCTGTTGGAAGTAGAGAAAGGTGTGCCCTCGATTTTCGTAGTGGTCGTACAGCGGCACCAGTGCACGGTTAAGGATGTCCACGTACTGCACTGCTGTGAGATTTCCCTCCACTCGCACCAGCTCACTGACGCCGTTCGGATGGATGGCACCCCACACATTGATCTTGATACCTCTAACCCCATGTGCCTCGCGTGGCTGGACAGTTTCGATGGCAAGAACGCGCTCTGCGCGACGGCGGCGGCACCAGTGGCGCCCAGTGCCTGTTTTGAGCTCAATCTTTGACTCGTCTGAGTTAATCATGACACCCTGAGCGAAAACCGCCGGGTCTGTCCATGCTGCGAATCTTTCATACATTTGCTTGCGCTGTTGGACGTGACGAGGTTGTAAGTTAGGCTTCACACGCTGGACGTGTCCGCGCAACCCCACACTTGAAAGCGCGTGTCGGATCTGGTGATCACGGTGTCATTTGGAAGGAAAGATGCACTGAGAAGTGTGGCGTACCGTACGCCCCGGGATATCTGGTAACATCTCGCGTCTGACGTCCTCCCCGTCGACAAATTCACCCGCGTCGATCCGCCGGACTGCTTCTTCGAGATCCGTATCCGAAATCGCTTTCGGCCGGCCCGCATGGCCCTTCCTGTTATTGAAGTACAGATCCCCACCATGTGCCTTCACCGCATTGTAATTACGCTCGAGAGTTCGTCGATTGAGCGAGGTGTGCTTGAATGGCGAAAGTGTCGTGATCTTTTCGAAGGAATAATTGCAATGGTCGCGGAGAGTAACAAGAGCAGCTCGTTTAGTGGGGGTACATTGAGTTGTGACGCACCTGGATCGTATAGAGGTGGGGGAACGCGTCGCAGGCATGGAAAGCACGTCGAGAAGTGGTAAACAAAGGGATTGATGGATCCCGTGCGACGGTGACATCATACATCAGTACAGTTACTATATCGGGTATGGGCAACAATTTTTGCCGTGACTGTATTTGGCCAATAACTCCATATCAAGCAGACATTTCACCTTAAATCCTGAGCTAGCCATGACCGGATGCTAATTGGCTACAATCCTATCATGGTTTGAAGACACTCCACCGTGAATTGAGCTCACGAAGTAGGAATTGATGGTGACGCAAGGAGCAGGGGGCCAAAAACACCTATAAACACAGATTTCCGAAGGCCCGACAGGCTTCCTCACATTGTGTTTCAGTATCTAAAGTATGTAGGCAGGTTAGTTTACATTAATAGAGATTTATGAACATGGTTTTGGGCCTGGGAGTATGCAGCAGTATATTATTCAAGGTGTCTCAAGGAGCAGGGTTGTCGCAAGGAGTGGGGCTACACTGTAAGCACACATAACTTCGAGATCCTTGGAATACAATTCTTGGGTCGCGTTGCGCCTAAGGGAGATCATTTTATGTCAACGGGCGACGGTGCTGGGGTGAAATTATCACAAACCGGATGTTGCCTTTGTTCTAGTCTCTCCTAGACAGACGCTTCAATACTTGAATCTCGTACCTCGATTGTATTGAAGTCTGTTAGTACTGGATTTTTTCCTTCAAATCGACAGGGGGGGTGACGCGTGACCGGATTTACCTATTCGACAATTCGACAGCAGGCGAATTTTGGCGTGACACCCCGAAAATTTCGACATTTCCCTCTCTTTTTTTGCGTCTTTCAGGCAATTTTGAACTGGCTGTGACGCTCGGGACGTTCGACAGAGGCCCGGGTGACGCGTGACCGGGACCAAATTTCAGGATCGACACAGAGGTGCGTGACGCGTGACTGTCGATTTGAAGGAAAAAATCCAGTAAGCGCGGGGGTCAAACCGGATCAGGATCTTATTACATAAGTGTCGGAGTTTCAATTTGGCCTCTTTTCGTCTCGTTCTCGCTGTCGAGTACATTTTCTCTGATTCACTGGGGTGGAATTCATTTTGTATGCATATCTGCAACAATCTCGCGCTTGATAAATGCCTGAATCGAGCTTAAATCACAATGCGAGGTTGATGTGCAATGTGATGTGACATGAATGTGACCAAAGACTCATCAATTTGACTGTTCCACATTGTGGTGGATTTGAACTCAAAAAGTCCAAATAAATTGGAGCTGGCACAGAATACATGACAAAATCTTCCAGAGATGTGAACAAAGCTCAAAGTTCAAGGTACGGCCTTCATTTTGAGTGATTATGTAACAATATCCTGATCTGGTTGGACCCCCGCGCTTAAAAACGGACTACCTTTGTTCTGGTCACAGGAAAATATGCATGCGCAAGATCCAGGTCATTGACAATTTGTTACAGTGAGTAAAACGCGCACCTTCGTCCTGGGTAAGCTGCCTTTAGGGAGAATCCGAATTCTGCTGGGATCCTCGATCCGCTCGTGCGGAAACAAACCCTGATTGAATGCACGCATGCGTTCGACGATTTCAACAGAAAGTTGCTGCTTTTCCTCCTCGGTGGCAGCGCCGTCAGCGATCTCCACGAATAGCGCCGGTCGGTTATGATCCTTTCCGACCACAACGACATCATGAATGAGCCCGTCGCAGGTCCTTCGGACATTATCTTTGATCGCTCTGTGCGTCAACTTCATCAAGCGGTAATGTAACAATGCGAAAAATTGCTTACTTGGTGTCACAAAACCCGTACACCGTCTTCAGCATATCCCCGGTGCGCCCACGAAAGTGGTATAACCCTGGTTGCATTTGTTCGAAGAGATCGCGAGTGTGGTAAAGGTTATCCTCGCTAATCAAGGATGGATGCGGACTGTCGGGGGCGCCGGCAGGTACGACCATCTCCCACAACGATTCGGATTCGGACTCCTCCGTCAAGGTCAGATTGGCTTCCTCGATGAGCGAGTACGGGATCAGGGCACCCGAACCTCCGGGTAGTAAGCGGAGCAATCGGTCCGCAGGGGCGTTTCCCAGAACAGTGGTCATCATAGAACCTATGGACAACACTGAGGCGAAATTGATATAGGCACAGTGCGGCTGCGCACCTGTTTCTGATGTCACGTATAATGTCTTCAAGTAGACTTTTTAGACTCCGCACCGTCGCAAACTTGAACAGGAGCGGTAGACTTACAGTAATTGGCAAATGGTTCACGTGGGCCCATTCTTCCTCTTCCGGATTCAGAGAAACGCCTGTGTGCACGATCTGACGGAAAGCTTGCAGGGCTTCCAAAACTACTCGATCTTCTTGGGCGGCCTTGATGTGTACAGATAGGAACATCGCGTAGAGTGCCATTCGGTTTAACCCGCAGGTCTTGATCATAGCCATAAGCTGCTCGGTGGTCATGTCTAACGCGGGGGACTGCGCAGTGCAATATCCGCGGTAAATAGCTGCAAGGAAAGCTGAAAGCGAGTGGGTGATATTGATGGAACTTAAGGCTATCGCGGCTTACTGGTGATTGACGCAACATAGGCGAGGTTACCGATGGTGTTCGTCACATTTCTTCCTTCAAGGGGGCCTTGGCATAGCGAATATTTGTATTTTATGTAGGCTGAGATCCAGCCGTGAGTTGTGCGTATAAGTTTCGGGCGGGCAGATGTCGTCCCAGATGAATGTACGACCAAAGCATCATCGCGCTCGTCAACCGTTGCAATACTGTAGTCGTGATCTTCCGCTCGCGCCACCAAATCCGAAAGCGCAGTCAGAGTCAAGGCTGGGAGGGTCACTATTTCGGATATGACAAAGGGCACATCTAGTATGAGCGCTTTGGCATTGCTGGAAGAAAGTAGATCTCTAACGACGCTTGGGTTTGAAAATGCCTGGCTGAAGAGCTGGGGTACATAACCCGCCGCAGACACACCAAGTATGTTGATTAGATCATCATACTTGGTTCCAGTGAGCCTTACAAATCTCAGCAATCAGCGTCGAATTCACAAGAGTATCTAGAAATTTGGACATACCACATTCCAACAACCTCGCCGGAGGAGACTCCCGAAGAGCCCAGCTGTTTTTTCCAGTGCAAAGCCGAGCTAGCCAGATGGCAACTAGTATCGTGGAAGGTAATGTGTCCCCAGCTTTGGCCGGCGCGCGAGTAAGGCCGGAAAACAGACGAGGCTGACCATTGACAGAAAGCGGGTTGCAAGAGGGTCAGGAAATGGGCAGACATATTGGAATTAGACCAGGTGAATGGTGCTGGGCTTTCACAGATTCTAATTTGAAGTGCTGAGGAAGCCGACTGGTTGGGTGGTTGGGTGGACGGATACGTGAACGTGAAAGATCCCAGGGATAGGAATAAATGTAGGCTGTACGGCGGGAGAAGTTCAGTCGGAGCACTTGTCAATAGGCGTCAAGATAACAGTCTGCCTTGTCTGTCCAGAAAGTGTATTTTTACTTGCTTTGCATTTGTACACAGGAACGAATGTGTACGGCGGGAGAAGTTCAATCGGGTACATGTGGTCAACGGGCGTCAAGATCGTAATAGTCTGGGTTCCACGACTTTCACGCAACAGATGACTCCGATGAGGCCAATTTGGATGATCGAGAGAAGCAGGTAACGGGTCAGTCACATCAGTTGTTCTGTTCTTCAACTTCGAGTCTCCATTCTTAGACCCGGGACCGTCACTGGACAACACTGGGCCATGTTGTACACCGGGATAATTCCTGGAAACCGGTTCGTTATGTGATTACGTACCACCTGCGACGGTCATTTCATCACAACACAAACGATAAAAGGTCGAAAATCGGCGGATGTTCATATTATTGACACCATGGCCTTTTCCATCGTGGACGCCTCTGTCTTCTTAGCCATCATGGCCCTGGCCTTTTTTGAAGTTTGGAGAAAAAAGTTGAAGCTTGCCGCTGTTGATAATCTCCCTGGTCCCGTCTCCGAAGGATTCTTCATGGGTTAGTTGCTTGAGAGGTTGCGTTGTGCTCCGCGACTTTCTCACAAGGCTTTTCCAGGAAATCTCGCACAGCTGTATGCTCCTAACTCTTGGAAATTTCATCAAGAACTCAGGGCATCATACTTTCCCGTCCTCACATTGCATGGCATGCTTGGTGTACGCACTCTCTTCTGTAAATCAGGCAATTAGACGAAGTCAGCCATTCCAATCTCACTCGCCAAGTCTATGCTTTCGATCCCAAGGCAGTGCAGTGCATCTTGAAAGACACGCCTCTAAATTTCAGCGTGCTGACCTAAAACCAGGGGCAACCGCATGGTTTTCGGTCAGGGATTGTTGTCTGTCGTCGGCAAGTTTTCTAGGACCATTTCTTATTTTCCGGTTTGACGTTCTCCCCATCGCAACAGGCGACCACCATAAGATGCAACGCAAAATGATGACCCCCGTATTCTCCACCGAGAATTTGCGCCTCATGCTTCCCGTAATCTATGAAGTCGCGCAGGAGGTATGCTAAATGCGATTTACGTTTGATCCATTCAATAACATCTTTCCCTCGTAGCTCAAAGGCATCCTGGCGGAACACACTTTACGAGGAAACTACGAGATAGATATTCTGAAATGGATGAATCGTGCAGCTTTAGAAATAATTGGACATGCAGGTCTTGGGTATTCATTTGATTCGCTGAAAGCGGCCCCCGCCAGCTCTTATGGCGACGCTGTGACGAACCTCATTTCGGTATTTCTTTCCCTACTTTCATTCGGATATGGACGAGTGCTGATCGCACTTTGCCAGCCCCACTCTCTTCAGCATGTTTTCCGTGCGTCAGCCTTTGGTGGGTGTGCTCGAGCTCGGACCAGCCAAACTGTGTCGGCTCCTTGTCCGCATGGTCCCTTGGCCAAAGTTACAGCGTTTATGCAAGATGGTCGATATCATGGATGAGACTACGTTGGAGGTGTACAACGCCAAGAAGATTGCCTTGCAAGACGACAGTATCTTCCAGTATGTTGGCAAAGGACGCGATATCATGACAATCCTGCGTACGTGGGAGACAGGATTTTTGCAGCCAGTCTCACGTAAATCCTGTAGTACGAGCGAATATGAAAGCATCCCTTGCAGATCGACTTCCCGAAGAAGATGTGTTGGGGCAGATGTCGTGAGCACCCCATCCCTTATAGTCAAATTGGTTCTTACAGCTCCGAGGACTTTGATATTTGCGGCTACTGACACCACTTCGGGGGCTCTCTCTCATGTGCTCCATCTTCTGGCTCAGAATTTAGATGTTCAAAACACCCTTCGCAAGGAAATTCTCGCTGCAAATGAACGTTCCGGTGGAAGGTTACCTTATGAGGAGCTCATGTCACTTCCGTATCTGGACTCGGTCTGTCGCGAAACTCTACGCTTGTTTGTGACCTACTTCTATCGCTCAGTTTCAAGTGACTGATTCTGTGCAAAGGTTCCCACCACTGACATCTACGACACGAACGTGAGACCTGCATGGTATAATGATGTCGCAACAGTTAGATCTCACCTCTCTTTGCCATGTTATTTCAGAACCTCGAGGGACACTGTGTTGCCATTGTCTTCCCCAATACTTGGCAAAGACGGAACCTTGATGTCGGACGTTTTCATTCCACGCAATACAAACGTCGTCATCGGTATTATGGCCTCCAACAGAAACACAGCGATCTGGGGCCCGGACGCGGGTACATGGAACCCGGGGAGGTGGTCTCATCTTCCCGACACCGTACTTCACGGAAACCTTCCTGGTGTTTATTCCCACATGTATGCAGATTCGATTCAACGGACTTGAATACGGCTGACTTTGAACAATCTAGGCTCACGTTTTTGGGAGGTGGAAAAGGCTGTATGTACGTCAAATCACATTCATTCAATAAAAACAAAGTCTAATCTAAATTTCTTTGGAGCGGTTTCAAATTTTCGGAAATGGAGATTAGTGAGTTTTGGCACCATATATGCGACCAGGTCTAACGGAGACGGCTCGAATTCTAGAGGCAGTGTTGTCCATTCTCCTATCCACGTTTCATTTTTCACTCGGAGATGCCGGGATCACTTGGTATTTGAGCGGTGTGCAGAAGCCGCGTGTCGATGGTGCTATAGACTACTCCCTGCCGCTCAAAGTTACTGCCATTTAGGTTTGGGAAGAGCCATGTGCAATCAGAAATCATTGTCAGAATCCGAATCGAGTTGGAGACCAAACCTGGGCTTGTTTGCTTTTCTCTCTCTTTATTAAACCGAGCCTGTCCTAAACCTTTAAACTCCGCTCTTGGACAGTCTGTTGGATCTCTACAGTATCATTGTTCAACTTGTTGGATCTCTATCATTTCTACAGATACGGTTCACAGTTGGCGCCGAGAGGCTACGCTGCAGCGGCGACTGTTGGCCTCGAACCCGCCGCAGCTTTTAGGACGAAGCACTTCCTGCTTCGTTCCTACTTTTTCCTGTAGTAAATGATGCCCATTTTTTCGAAGCGTATTTATCAAATCTGTGATTTGAATACTCCTGTTCAAAATTCAAGTTCAGAACTCGCATAGACATTTAGCACAAGCGGGTGCTCGGCCGCGTTGTACACAATACGTGATCGTCAACATCTTGCTTGTCAAGAGCTTTGCTCAGCCTGTGCCTCATGAACCTCCCCGCCTACTTTCTCGGGATCTGCCGATCCATCCTTCATGCCCCATTTGGGATCGGTCTTGCGGTGAAGTGGGATTTCCCGCTGGGTGAAAACCGTCAACAACCCAGCGCCGCACAACACCAGCATGACTTTCCACAGTAACCTCAAGCTGTTCGCAAATGCGACTCGCACTTCGGTCTGGAGTGGCTCCGAAAGTGACCGAATGGGTGGAATGGATACGTATGTCAAATCCTGGCCTGGGATGAAAGATTCGATGAAGGCCGCGGGCAGTTGGCGCTGAAGCTCGTTTTGAAGAATTGTTGCCCTGATAGCAATACTCCAAGACTGGGCTCAATCTTCAGGAAAGACCACATGCACATCATAAACATTTCTGCACCTTCGAAAACGTCCTCGCAAAAAGGAGGAACGACAATGCCGCGGAATTGAGTGCGACATCAAGGGGTGCGAGCACCGAGAATGTTGTAGCGTACAAGAGGCCAAATCCAAAGGCTGCAATCATTTGAAACGGCACAGTTATACCGATGGCAGTAGACGGGTTCAAAATGATAAGTAGACCAACGCCCAGAGTCATGGCAGACCAGCCTAAGCCCGACTGAGTACTCGAGATTAATGTCGGAATTCCAGACGTAAAAGACACCTGCCACGAATTTATATCTGCCAAATTTACTAATGAAGATGCCCTGAAGGATTGCTGAAGGGGAAATAGCAATAACCATTGGGAACACATATAGTCCTGAGAGTACAGGCAGCGCATCCTTCGCCGCCTGAAAGTATACCGGCCTGTGGACATATTTATTCCTGAGCAAGGAGAAAGTCTCCGGCCACTTACAAGTAGACTGAATAAAGCAGTAATGATTTCAGCTGCCGAGCTAGGATGAGTTTTGGTCGAACTTACACGTCACGCTTGTGATGACGAGCCCATGTACGAAGGAGGCGACATATCTATCCAGAATGACTTTATGTGTGTTCAGGGCAACAAAAGCAAAAGAGACGTACCCACTGAGAGTCGTTCGATTGGCGAGGATGCTGCACGGAATCTGAAATACTCATTAACAAACATTTGGATGAGTAGAGGAAGCACACCGAAGGATTAGTGGAGTAAAACATTTCATACACAATTGCGCCGATGAGACCCATTATGCCGACAATGAGAGGGACAAATACATGCACAGACGTCCAGGGATATGTTATTCCAGCCCACGTGAGGGCGATAATACATGAGGCAGCGCTACCGATTATCATCATATTCCCTCTGGTGCATTAAGCAACTAAGCCGAGGCTCAAGGTGCGGACGGACTTACATCAAATCCAACGATGCAAGACACTCACGGATCTTCGGACGCGCTGGTTGACGTAGTCGAAGAAATGCAGAGACAGAAACAATTGCCATAACCGACATTGGCAAATTGATATCTGCAATGTGATAATGTTAAGTGGACGGCTGGAATTGTTGGATCACGTACAGAAGAGCCTAAGGCCAGGGATTAATAGAGGGATGTATTAGTACATATAGATCGCACCATCTCCATGTAGTCCTTTGCACGATGGCACCCCCAATAAATGGACCAGCCGCTGTGGCAACAGTGAATGTTCTTCCCGAGAAGGGTCAACAAAATTCGCGGCGACCAGAATGAGGACTTACGCTCCTGTCAAGGCATTGAAGAACCCACGATCCTTAAGCGGTACTATGTCCGCCACAACGATCGCGGTGAGTGACTGGATTCCACCTGACCCGATCCCTTGAATGACTGTGTTGGTTTAGCGACGCTCAGTCTCGATAGGCATATTGACAGACCTCTTCCAGCAATCAAAGTTGCCATGGAGTGTGCAGAACCGCACACAGCAGATCCCACAGCAAAAACCACGAGCGCGGCGAGGAGCACATCCCGTCGTCCCAGCACATCAGCCAATCGGCCACTGAATCGCAGAATCGCAGTAGTTGCAAGGCTGTATGCAGTGGAAACCCAGGCAAATGAATCGGTACCATTGAGATCATGGACAATGGAAGGTAACGCAGTGGCCATGGCACCCTACCACCATAGGAAATTAGTCGAGAGTGGGACACGACTGACAACATACCATATCTAGTGCAGATAGCACAATTGAAAGACATAATGCAACAAATATTACCCAGAAGCACCAGTCTCGTCTTGTAGCCGCAGGGGGGGTTGAGATTGTTTGAGGTTCTGTCGACATTTCTGGCGGCGGTGAAGATTCCGGGACTGAGCTTGGAGGATGTAGCTATACGGCACGATGGGTCTGGTACCACAGGAACAGCAACGCGCACTGCTTCTTGCAGTCCGTGTTTTCATCCCTTCGGTGAGACATCAAGAAGAATGTGCCGAACTTGTACCGAACCCGTCCATTTTCGTTCCCAGGACTGCCACCCAAAATTACATCGAGCGATCTCTTGAACGATCTCTTCGTTGTTCCAGCATTTGACAGCGACTCCCTAGTCATGCCAGTGCTGGCAGGCGCCCGGGCCCCTATCGATAAGGCTGTAGAACGCCTGCACCAGGTTTGTGGGACGATAAAAGAGGATAGGGCTACCGCCCGTTACCGTGGCCACGGTTCCACGGCACCCGTGGCACGGGTGCCGTGCCCGTTCCGTCGGGGATTTCCTGACCTCAACCACGGCACGGGTACGGCACGGGTCACAGCCACTACGGGCCGTCGAAACACGGCCGTTACGGCCGTTGCACGGGTATGCCATCCAGGGACCGCAATTATTGGTTTGGGTGGTGGAATTGTCTTCTGATTTGTGTATTACTATTCTTCTATGCAATTAAGGCTCACCTCACTGCCAAGTGCAACGTTCGCAGAGTTGAATCAAGCGGCGGAAATCTCCAGGCGTGATGTCGGAGTTCAAATTTCGTCCACAACACCTCGGTTTTGTTCACTCCTCCACTTCAAGGACCTCGTTCTGACTGTGTTCGGAACAATATTGATGAACTTTAGGATCTCTAGTTCCACGAAGGCCATAGGCCCGTTCTGTCAAGGTTTCAGCACCTAAAATTCCGCGTAAAAAGCAGCACCTACACAAAGCCCGACACCCACCCGTGGACACGGCCGTCACGGCCGTCCCGTCGACCGTGCCATCCCGTTCAGGATTTTTCGAGGCCTTCAATGGCCGTGTCTCACACGGCCTGTGCCATGGACCACCCGTGGATTCGACGGCCGTTGCCGTCACGGGCACGGGTGGCAGCCCTAAAAGAGGATCTTGAGTCTTGACATGGAGATCTCGGTGGGGCATTCGCGATGATTCATTTCCAGAGCTCCTTCCTTCCTTCCAGCGGTGATTGGTCAGTGACTAGGCTGGTTAGATCATTTGATTATCCTCCGCGTTTGTTAAGTCTTTCCTTACCACTTCACCGATACCAACCCGGGTTGGCCTATTGATCTCAAAGCCTCCGTCGGACGGATGGACTCGGAGATGTGCTCAAACCTATACGAGAAGCCTAAAATTATAACTTGGATATTAGTAGGATCTGACCGTTATAGGTTTTCGATGTAAACAGCGTGCCAGCCAGATTCAGAGAAATGCTTTCCCGAATCCCGATCCCCTGCGACACATATAACTCATAAATAAATTGTGCGCCCTCATCTGTCCACAACACTCCGAAGACCCTTGAAAAATGTCTCTTGAACACAAACCACCCCATGTCAGTATGTTCCCATTCAGACGAACTTCGCTAACCTCTGTTATTAGGCCAGAAGTTTGTTCTGGACAAAAGAAACAGAGGACGTACTGGCGGGACTGCTCCAGTTGTCAGCGTACCCAGCCAGCCAAATAGCAGCGTACAAAATCTTCTATTCGGCCTTTGTTACTCCCAAACTGGGACCCAGTCCCGCGGAGCTGTGTGGGCGGTCATCGTCTTACATGGCAGACGATTCAACTCCCATCGAATTCAGCTGGGCTGTAGGAGCGGACGGGACCCAGACAGTTCGCTTTACCATGGAGCCTCTATCTCCTGTGGATGGTACTCTGACTGCAGAGTCGACCTGGGTCTTCGCACTACAATCTTTGGCCCCTTTTGCTCGCAGCGATGGTTTTGACTTGACATGGAGCAAAATTTGCCTTCAAACCCTTGTCCAGAAAAGCACTGAGAAGGTATCCCCATCCGAGTTGGAGCATGGCTCGCAGTTCTCTCTTGGCAAGTTGGATCTTAGCTGCTCCACTCCGGCTAAAGAAGTTCACAGGATGCGACCTTACTCGCAGTGGAACCGTCATTGGAAAAGCATACTTTTTGCCTCACATTCGTTCCAAATGCACGGGAATCTCTCCCTCGGGTCTCGTCGCAACCTGCATGTTGAACCTTGGCCTTGGGACTACATGGGCTCCAGTTCACGAATTTATTCGAACTCTGTCGCCGGATTTGGAGGCGAGACCGGAAATCGTGTCCGTCAACTGTCTCGAGCCATCCAAGAATTGAGCAAAAGTCTATCTAAGAACCAATACCTCCAGCCTCGCGAAGATCTCAGAAATCATGACCCTAGGACACACATTGATCGATCCAGTGGTCGTCGACACCATTCACGCTCTCGGCCGACTTTGGCGACTGCTGTTTCCCAATATAGGTGATACAACGAACATTCCGTCTCGCAACAACCTCCACTACGCCAGTGGGTTCGTGATATATTTCAAGATGTCTCTCGAAAGCCCGCTCCCTCTTCCAAAGGTTTATATCCCTGTACGCCACTATTGGGAAGATGACCAGATCGTTGCCGACACCATATCTTCGTATTTCATCAATTCTGCAGAGGAAAGCGCTACAGTTGAAAATATCAAAAGTCTCTTGTGCGTAGATCATCATCCTCGCACAGACCACAATCTTCTCATGAGCATCTCAGCACACACCGTTCATTGGATAAGTGTACCGGAATCTACACTTACGTTGGCTGCGCAGCACGAAAGAGCGGTCCCCAGCTATCGTTGTATCTCAGCCCAGAAACTTTCGCTCCAGAGCGGAAGGTGGGCTGAACCATTCGGCCCATAGTCGGTTCACACAGCCTTACTTTTGAATGAATTATGGAATTTCTTTTGAAGATTTCTTTATGGTCATCACCGGTGATCACCGGCCCCCATCCTTGAAATTTGAGAACTGTGGGATAATCCATATTTATGAGTAACGATCTCTTGTCGGGTTCACACTTCAGACTATACCGAGTTGATCAGTGATGGAAGCTCCCCAAATGCCCAGATTCACGAAGCAATGCCAAAGATGCTCAGCGCTTCTCACAACACACTCGTGTTGCGATCCCGATAGCAGAAAATTAATTGCGGACGAGAACTAAAACACTGCAGACTGGTGGGGGTTACATAAAGAAGCGAGAACTTGATTGTCGTTGACGGAGAATGTATTACTGCCGCGGTCCCATCAGAATAATCTGCTGAGAAAATTCTTCGGGGTTTCCCTCTATGTCTCCATCGCATCGTCCGTGTCGGCTAAGTTGAAATACCCTAACACAGCAGATAAGCATCTACTCGGATATGTGCATGGGTGTGATTCACAAGACAAGATGTGCCTCCGCTCTGCTCCGCAGATTCAACAAAGGGTTTTCAGCACCAACGCACCAACGGAAAGTGAATCAATGGAAGGGGAGAGAAATCGCAGCAACGTCGGACGCCTGCATTTTGCACGGTCCTTGAGCGTGCGGGATAATCCGAGTCGGAAGTCCCCAGTCCGTAGTTCTGCGATGAGTACGTGGATTGTACGGAATGTCCATGAGTGAAAGAGGCCGCACAGCGGTGAGACACAGGTTTCTGACATTGATGTACAGTAGAAGCTGATAGAAATGTTTGAACTCAACCAGTGCGTAACACGTTAGGCCTGCAGCGCTCGTCAGCTTTTACTGGCAAGTCAAGAAGGAACTGAATCAAATCATGATTACTGTCACGATGAATCCAAGGCCGCCGTGGCAAGGCGGGGCCTACCCATCTCATAGCTAAATAGCCGTGAGTCCAAATCCGTATGTTTGAGGCGCACCATAGTACGGAAATGTCCCTGAATTGAAAAGCGGGAGAAGTGAAGATCCAAGCCCGGGTTATCCCCACCAGACACGACACGCGACCTTCCTTTTCGGGAAGGACTTACGCTCGCGAACACGTTGGGTCAGTGAATGGTGAATCTTACCTTCCTTGTAGAATATTGGTATCATATTTATTCTTGATTTATTCAAAGATGATTATGTATTTCCTTATCCACGATCGACCATTGACGATGATTGCACTGGTTACGAAATTCGCGTATGACGTTCTGGAGGTATTCCACGATGTTCACGGATTTCGTGGGGGTAATTAAAGTATTGCTTATCCTGCGTTGATGTACTAACTATTTTCTCTCTCTTGCTTTTACACGTTTGTCTAGATCTACGACGGCGAGTATTTGCTGTATCGTGAGCTCGTCTGGATGGATTTGGCAGGGCCCAATTGAAAGAGATTGTTACTCATAAACGAGATCTGCGCTTCGGTCCTAATAAGTACTGGCAGATTTCAGTTAACATAGTAGACCACTAAACGAGGGAATGTAGAAATAGTAGGCGAAGCTAGGTAGGGAGAATTACATGGCACGGTCCTGCTCAGGAACACCAGTTCCACCGATTACTCTACCATATTTTTACCCTCTTTATAAAATTAAGCCTGTCCGTCCGTCTGAAGCCTTTAAACTCCGCTGATAAATTATTCTCTGGCAATTGATTCCCGAGCGCTGATGTCTGTGAAGCTTTTCAAGCTCCGCACTCCGGCACCACTTTCCGAGAATTTGTTTAGGGCCCAATTGCCAATGAAGCGCCAGATCCACTTCTTCAGGCGAAGTGGTAGGCCGGATTCAAATAGCTTATACCTTGGCATATGCAAGCATTACATTTTAGCAGAGTAGACGACCTGCCGAGCGGGTCGTGGACCGCTTATATATTCAGTTCAATTAGTCTTGTATGTACTAGGCATGCACTAAGCCGGTACATCATCTTCCGTTGCCACACTTCAGCAGTAGTGCTGGGTTGGAAACTCCGATGTTAATAACACTGCTATTGATAGCATGCTTTAAAGCTGTTATTCACACCGGAGATTGCCATCTTTCAGTTGAACTGATTGTTGACAAAAGCTAATTCATTATCTAAAGTAACAACTCGGAAACCAGCTGAGCTGAAAACCAAACCAATTCTAGTTCTAAGAGTTAATACTTTCAGTACAACAGAAACTACAGCTATCGGTTTTAGATGTTGGCTACACCGAAACAGTACTTAGCAAATTCAAAGTCAGAGGAGCTGAAAGTGAAACTGAAAGTATTTGTTTTGCTTTTGCCAGCAGTTGAACCAATACTGGAACCAAAACTAAATGTTTTGGTTTTGATTTCAGCTCAAGCTGAAATATAAACTGAAACCATATGTTTCAGTTCAACTGAAAACCCAAACATTTAGTTTTGGTTGGACCGAAACTTGGAGTATCGGTTCAAGTTTCGGTCCTCTAATCAGTTCAGCTGAAACACAACTGCTACATTATATTTTGGTTGTTGTATTGGTTCGACTGCTTTCACAACTGAAACAAATGCTTTCAGTTTGATTTTCAGTTCGTTCAACTCTAAATTTGCTAAATAATGTTTTGGTGCAGCCAAAATCCAAAACTGGTAGCTGTAGTTTCTGTTGTGCCAAAAGTATTAACTGTTAGAACCAAAAATGGTTTGGTTTTCAGCTCAGCTGGTTTCCGAGTCGTTACTTTAGGCAACGAATTACCTGTTGTCAACAATCAGTTCAACTGAAAGATAGCAATCACCGGTGTGATTAGCTGCTAGAGCTGGGACGGCCCAAAATGCCCTGCTATTTATTGCTATAAACTCCAAAATTCAATTAGCATGTGTCCAGTACCGGTAGGAAGCTTCAAGGAGGCTTAACTTAAAAAATACCTCTAAAATCTCATAAAATATGCCGAACCCAAAATCAGTCGGATCAATAAGCCATCTGACGTGACCCGATGTGATGCCAGTGATGGTCGGCAACACCTCCACTCAATTCTCGTTCTCTGAGGGTAGCGGCGCACATCGGAGGCAATGGAATTCATTTCGGGGCTGGATAAGCCAGGTCTGGAGGCTCATGACTGAATATAGCATAGCTACCACGCTTTTTATTGCAGATAGAAATTATTATTAAATAGCTGTTTTTAACCGGATGCTATAAAGCATGTTATTAACACCTGCTAGCTATTGTCCTCCGGGGTCAGACATTTATAGCATAGCATAGCACCTGCTATAAAGTTTCCAACCCAGCACTATGAATCAGCAGACCAGTTGATCGGTGACAGAACCTCTCAAACGAAGCAAAAGATGCTCAGCGCTTGTCACAACACACTCGTGTTGCGATCACAACGGCGGAAAATTAATTGAGGACAAGAACAAATACACTGCAGACTGGGGTGGGGGTAACATAAATGAGCGGCCTTCAAGCGGGAATTTGATCGTCGTTGACGGATGAGGAGCTATTACTGTCGCGGTCCCAATCAGAAGAATCTGCGGAGAAAATTCTTCGGGGTTTCCATTGATGTCTCCGCGTCGTCTGTATCGGCCAAGGTTGGAATACCCTAACACAACAGATAAGCATCTGCTCGGATGCCTGACGGTATAATTCACGGTGGTGAAGTCAAGATCACTCAATGAAGTCTGGATGTGAGGGCGGCGTGGTCAAAAACTATCAATAACCTGTGTCGGTGTTCTCTTACGATTTTGGTCTTTTTGGCAATCTTCCATCCCAAGTACAGTGCCCAAAACAGGGGTATGTTGATATCTGAGCAATGATTTAGCGAAATGCAATGGACACAGGATATGCTCACAGGCGGCAACAAAGTCCGATCCATTGAATGCCCAGAAGACAGGAATCCCGCTGATAAAAATGTAGAATATCAACCTGAGAAGTTTTAGTTTTGAAAGCCGAAAAGTAGGACAGCCTGACTGACCAGAACAAAGCCCACATTGCGGCAAAGGGTTGGAGGCGGGATCGATATATACCCTCCGGTCTGATGCTTTGCCGCTTCATCCCATAGTCTGAGTAACATATAAGTTCCGGGGTAACGGCGGCATAATCCACACACAGTAGCGCAAATAAGTGGCATTCATTGTTGCCCATCTCGTGAATCATGAGTTGCATTCAATGAATCGTTTGGGAGGGTAATAGTAGTTACCCCAGTAGACCGCTCAGAGAAGCTTGGTCCAATTAAGAAGTCTTTTCGAAGCAGGGACTAGAAGGAAACCTACACAGCGTCACGAACCAACTAAAATCCATCAGATAGCGAACATCAGTCAAGGAAACAACCTCACCTAAAGACCTTACCAGGTCCTTCAGCCAGATTCAAAAATGCCAGGAGGGAAAATACACTCTGCGAGTCGTGAGAAGATAGCTAATTGTGAGATGTGACACACTACCGTAAACAGGATGGCTGGTAATGGCAGGCCACTTCTCGTCTGACGTAGAAAAAATGCTGGGGCTTGCTTTTTGAGGGCCAGGCCATATAAAATGCGGGATGCACCAAATAATAGGCTATTCCCCGCGGAGAACGCGCTGGTCAAGATCACAGCATTGATGAAGGAGGGCAGGCCTGCACGTTGTAAGCAAAAAGAGGAAAACCACAACACTTTTCTCACCCTTCACACCCGCCCGCATAAATGCCAATACCCAAGGGGATTCTCCGCCAGTTGTTGCTTTTCTGATTCATGTCAGTAAAACACATACGGTAACTTGACCCTGGTTAACTGACTGAAACAGAAGGGGGTCATTTGAAGGAAGGATCATGCCAAGAATGAAAACAGAGAGAATCTGCTTCGTGGTCAAGTAATATCAGTGCACACCAGCAATGGAACCAACATAAAAAAACACAATTCTGAATACAACACCACAGATCGCTCCGGTGACGTTTCGACGCGGGTTGCGGGTCTCGGCCGCGGCGCTAAGTGATCGGAGTCAGTGTTGTACAAGAACCAAGTCAAGGGCAGTTGTCACATAGCAACAAGCTCAATCCCGCCCATGCTGAATGCTGCAGGAACAATGGCCATGAGTAGACCCAAAAAGCGACCCGTGGCACCTGCTTCTAGGACTAGAGGGCACATGAGAGCCTTTCAATATCGGAGAGGAGCCGTGACGCACACGAAACCATAGGTCCAGGGTTGCGCCAGTACTAATCAATGAGTTTGAGCGATGATAAGCAGTGGATTTGCGCACCTCTGAAAACATACTATTTTCTCGTTTTCAAGCGTGTCATATTCAGTGTGTATCGTCTATTAGAGGCAGTACTACATGTTCCGAAGTAGCTGGCCTGCGGCCAGCATCACTAGAACTACGGGATGGTGTTCCCTTGGGTATCCTTGGGCACCTCTGACATGGGTTCGCTCCGAAACATGTAGGAGATAGTGTAGCCCATCAAACATTAGGAACGGCACAATGGTTTCCAACGTTCCCTACACTGGGAATGGCTGGTACAATGTGTCTGGCGCATCTGTTGTACAATGTTTGCCTAGGGAACGCGTTCGCGATACCTCAGGTGACGTGGGAACGACCGGTACTCGGCGTCTTGCAGGTCTCTGGGTGTTTTGGCCGACTGGAACACTGCTCCGGCCCATCAATTCAAGTGATAGTCGATCTGGGAACTGACACATCTCAATTGGGAAGGTGTCAGCTCGTTTCTCAAGAACCCATTCTGGGACAGGCCTCGAAGTTGGGTATCAAAACGGAGCTACGAGTCGGAGGAACATATACCGACGATAGCTGGGCATGGGGGACGACGGGAACAATGAAGTCTCTATCAAGGACCCACATGATGGTGATGTCTTGAAGCCCACATCAACTCCATCATGTGCAGCGCGTTACCAAGATGACGTGCTTTATACCTGGGACACCGTTCTCGGTGTTTCCAACCAATAGGACACTTTGGATTTCGATTTGCCAAGACGGAAACACGGACTTTGGCTGGATAAAAGGACCTTTTTACTTAAACTTGCATTGTCATAGTCATATCTTTTATTGTATAAGTAGTTCTACAGGTTTCGGAGGACGACACGGAACATTCCCCCCACAAGCGGGCCTTGGCCTTGCGCCTAGGGGATGTTCTTGTCGGTCTTCGGAGTCCACAAGCTTTGTTTTGTGGTTTCGAATATCATTGGTTATATTGTGTGGTTATATGAAGACGTTCCGATGAAGACTACACTGTTCCAATGAACACTTATTGTACCGGCAACCCGGTTGTACCTTGATCGTCCTTGGGACGTATAAACGGCTCGTACTGGTTGGTCCAGTTGTACTCAAATCGTCCTTGGGACGTATAAACTGTCTGTTTGCGTGTCGTTCCGATCGGTACACGTCAAGTCGCCCTCAAGGCCATCAGTGTGTTGTGTTTCGTTTGTTTCGGGTAGCGTGTCAAGAAGATACGCGTCAAGTCGCCCTCAAAAGCCATCTGCATTGTGTGTTTCGTGTGTTCCCATTGTGTGTCAAGAAGATACACGTCAAGTCGCTCTCAAAGCCATCTACATTGTGTGTTTCATGTGTTCCTATCGTGTGTCAAGTCCGATACGCGCCACGTCGTCCAAAGACGAACCAACCAAGTCCAGTATCAGAGTGTACCTTCGGGGTGCGCATCCGTTCCCTGTGTTCTGTCCGTGTTCCGCTAGTGCGTCGTGCAAGATACACTCTATGTCGCCCTCAAGGTCATCCGTGTTTTGTGTTTCATGTGTACCTATCGTGTTTCAAGTCCGATACGTGTTACACCGTCCAAAGACGACTCTATCAAGCCTTGTGTCTGAGTGTACCTTCAGGGTACCACAACACTAGTTCTTCGGAACGTTTGGAACTTCGGTTCCCTCAATCTATTATCAAACTATCTCGTCTCTTGGTGCTCGGATCTAGTGGTCCTTACAGGATTCACTCGTTCCTTGCATATCAAGCACGACTGTTCGCCCGACAACTTCTTGAATCATAAAACTTTCCCAATCATCTTATCAAAAGCACTGAATCTGGGACTGACACTCGTCGGAAACCACTGGAACGTACACTGTATCTTTCGTATCTTGGTCTTTGGCTTGATCTGGAACAGATTCGTCTGTTCTAGGTTGATACATTGACCTTGGTATTTGGAGTTGATATCAGTTGGACGTTTCCACCCACGGTTCTGAGCACTCAAATCAGCGATTTAGAAATTCAAGGGGCCATACTTCAAATCCATGCCTGGTCGTACTCGGTCAGTTCTTGACTATAGACTACAGATTTGGTTTCACCGTTGGTGATCAGGACCACCACCCAGGGTGATAACAAGGCCGCCGATAATCTGTCCCAGCGCTGAGAAGGGTTAAAATGAAACATACTAGCATAAGTACCAAACCCAATACGAGCATGACTACTTGATTTGATTAATTGGAACTTCAAAGAAGAATGGTGGCCAACTTTTGATTATTGAAAATAACATTTCAGCTGGGGAAGTTAATTTTCAGGCGCGAACTCGAGAAGTGGAGCATACATTGACCGAAGAACCTGCTCAAGGCATTGAAAATGTAGCAATCGAACACAGTCAAAGCACACCTTGTACCAATCATATTGACGACAACTGTAAGAACGCAAAGAAGCGTGATGTACAGATACTTGCGGCTCTCCTGCGTAAATTAGATCCGGCTCTCAGTCAAGCTCAAGGAAAACAAACATTAGGATCCCAGAAACCAATAAGGGCACAGGCAGCTGTGATTTCTGCAATAAGAGTCATGATCGCTCCCTGCACTCAAATAAGTTGCCAGCCGAGTATCACTTGCGCACACACGAACATAGTAATAGGCCTGCAGTGCAAGTTAGTTTCTGCCGAGTCATTTTTCAGCAAGCAGGCCCCTGCAGACGCACCCAGCCAACCTAGGATGTACAGTCAGAAGAGGTCACAATAGAACTTGAATTGAATTACTGCGAATCCAAGAGCCGGATCCACCCATCTCGTAGCTAGATAGCTGTGGGCGAAAATTTCCTTCAAATCGGTATGTTTTGCTCACCATAGTACGGAAATGTACCTGAAACCGGGGCAAAAACGGTCATTTCAGCAATTGAAGTCATAGTGCTGTTTCGGTGGATTGAGTTCCATCAAGTTATAATATGCACAGATATTTCACCAATACACCACGGACGACACATGAAAATACGCTAGAAGAATTCCCAAAGGCCCAGTGACGGCGAGAACTTGACCAAGGGCCAAAAAAAGCCCAGTTCCTATTCGCAAAAATCAGGATGATAGCGAACTTGAGAGGCTACAATGAAGTCAATACCGATGGTACCTGCTATCTACAAGGTTTCGAGGAGAAATTATAGGCCACGGGAATCGAGGGCAGCACTCACTGCAATCCTACGAAGGGATTAGGCGAGTTTAACAGTCTTACTTCCGAAAACTCACATCTGTATCTGCGGGCCAGACAATCGTCGTTGAGATTTGTCGGCAATGTCTGTGCCGTGGGTGTCTCCAGGCAGACTTGTCAATTCGTTGATGCTAGAGGCTTTCGTGCCATTCTCTGTGGCTCCGTCTGAAGGCATATCCAGGAGGGTATTGTGACTCGGTCAGTGATCTAAGGCTTTTAAGTGGATATGGCGGACCACCCCAACCCAGACCAGATTTGGTCAATCTAAATGTAGTTTGACGTGCCACTCACGATATGTCGGCTGCTCTATGCAACGGCATGGCAGAAAAATCAAGACAAGGACTTGAAGGAGAAAAAGCGGGAGAAGAGAAGATAGTACTTACAAGTTCCAAGATGGTCATGACACCCCGACTGATCCGAAGTTTACATAATGCAGCAAGCGATACGCCGTGACGGCGTATAATCGAACGTCGTGTCTGCGTCGCGAAGTGTTCATCTCTCCAGAAGATGATCTTCACATCCGCCTTCACTCTTTTCGTATAAAGTTATGCCACGACTCACCGCTGGCTTGGAGTGTCCCCCATTTTTAGCTTCGAGAAATTGCAAAAAGACTACTGGCAGATTTCCTCATGATTAGCGCTAGCGTCAGTATATATCTGGTGCACGACCTTCCCCCAAAAAGCCAGATTGTCTTTGGGCACCCTTCACCTACCATGGACTCAAACGCCGAACTAGCTGCCGCGGTGGAATCGGCAAATGATACGTTTGCGAATAATGTATGGTATTGACTTTTGCCAACTTATCGACATTCGCTGAAACTTCGCCTAGTGTGTTACAGCGGCCTTGGTTGCTATATTGTTGTACGATTGGCTGCTGACTCTTCAATCCGAGGTATGCGTAAAACAAATCCTTGCGACTACAAATTTGAGTTATTTCAGATCGAGTACATTTGGATGCAGAGAATGAGTTTTGTGAGCCTGCGTTTCTGCTTCCTTGAACAAGGATTGACAGTGAACAGGGAAAAGTCCTCTATTTTCTTGTGAGCTCTGAATTATCCTCCCACAATTCTGTTGAGATTGTGTTGCTTAGAATCGCTACCTGGTCATTATCGATCTGGTCATTTTGCTCAATTGTGAGCTCTTACGAAACGGCATGACCCAAGTGATTTATGTCTAATGTTCAGCATATGCGAACCCTATCATCCACGGATCCAAGGTACTTGTTACACCCTTCTCGTCGAGCGGATTCTCATTCCTTTCGTCATAGTTGTCAGTATAGAAGTTAAGACCCGGCTTCTACCTTGCTCACGATACCAATGATTCTACTAGTTGCGTCCCCTGGTTCCACATCGATTCGTGGCTTGGATTTATATCGACTGTGACGATTGACAGTGGGTCCTTTCGCAAAAGTATGAGATTGATTTTGATTGTGGTTAAGCTATCATGCTAATTCGCACATGGGCCTTGTGGCATCGCTCCAAGAAAGCGCTCGTGCTGTTACTCTGTCTGGAAATGGTGACTTTCCTTTGTGAACCACTGAAGATCTCTCACCGTTGACAGTTATGCAGTCTGGCCGAAGGCGGTGCCACCCTTTGGGCATCTTTGACGGTATTCTGTGGGTCCTCCCGTATTAGCTCTTTCCTCAAATTGATGCAGTATAGCCATACCTTCGCCAAACAACATTAGGCCCTGTCTGACAGGTTTTGCCCGACCCGATGATAAGCAGTGGATTTGCGCACCCATGAAAACACATTATTTTTCCGTTTTCAGGAGTGTCATATTCAGTGTTTATCGCCTATTAGAGGCAGTACTACACGTTCCGAAGTAGCTGGCCTGCGGCCAGCATCACTAGAATTACGGGATGGTGTTCCCTTGGGTATCCTTGGGCACCTCTGACATGGGTTCGCTCCGAAACATGTAGGAGATAGTGTAGCCCACCGAACATTAGGAACGGCACAATGGTTTCCAACGTTCCCTACACGGGAACGTCTGGTACAATGTGTCTGGCATATCTGTTGTACAATGTTTGACTAGGGAACGCGTTCGCGATACCACAGGTGACGCGGGAACGACCGGAACACGGCGTCTTGCGGGTCTCTGGGTGTTTCGGCCGAACGGAACACTGTTCCGGTCCATCAATTCAAGTGATAGTCGATCTGGGAACTGACGCTTCCCAATTGGGAAGTCGCCGGCTCGTTTCTCAAGAACCCATTCTGGGACATACCTCGAAGTTGGGTATCAAAATGGAACTACAAGTCGGGGGAACATTTACCGACGATAGTTGGGCATGGGGGACGACGGGAACAACGAAGTCTCTATCAAGGACCCACATGATGGTGATGTCTTGAAGCCCACATCAACTCTATCATGTGCAGCGCGTTACCAAGATGACGTGCTTTATACCTGGAACACCGTTCTCGGTGTTCCCAACCAATAGGACACTTTGGATTTCGATTTGCCAAGACGGAAACACGGAGTTTGGCACGGATAAAAGGACCTTTTTACTATTTCTCGTTTGTCATAGTCATATCGTTTATTGTATAAGTAGTACAGGTGTTCCCGGAGTTGGGCACGGAATCTATCCCGGATTTGTGGGCGTTAAGCTTACTATTCGGAGGTTCTTGTCGATCTTCGGGGCATCTGCGAATCAAGCTTGTAGTTGCCTTTGAATTGATCATTGTTTTGTTGGTTTTAAGAAGATTGTTCGTTCAAGACTTTGTGTTTCGCTCGTATCGGGTTGCGTGTCAAGAAGATACGCGTCAAGTTGCCCTCTAGCCATCAGTGGTTGTGTTTCGTTCGTTCCGGTAGCGTGTCAAGAAGATACGCGTCAAGTCGCCCTTAAAGCCATCCGCATTGTGTGTTTCGTGTGTTCCATTGTGTGTCCAGAAGATACACGTCAAGTCGCTCTCAAAGCCATCTGTATTTTGTGTGTTTCGTGTGTTCCTGTCGTGTCTCAAGTCCGATACGCGTCACGTCGTCCAAAGACGAACCATCCTAGTCCTATATCAGAGTGTACCTTCGGGGTGCGCATCAAGTCAAGAGTCTCAGAACGTCAGAAACGTTTGGAACTTCGGTTCTCCTTGCTATTATCAAAACACTTTTGTCTCTCGGCGTTTGGAACCAGTAGTCCTTTCAGGATTTGCTTGTTTCTTGCGTATCAAACACGATAGATCTCCGACAACTTCTCGAAACTATAAAACTCTCCCAATCAACTTTTCAAAAGCACTGAATCTTGGGCTGACACTCGTTGGAAACCCTTGGAACGCACGCTATATCCTCGTATCTTTGTTGTTGGTTGGTCTGGAATAGATTTATCTGTTCTAGTCTAATACATTCACTTTGGTATTTGGATTTGGTATTTGTTGTGTGTTTCCACCCTCGGTTCTGAGCACTCAAATCATCTGGAGCCCACCGCGAGGGACAGTTTTATAACTTCTCGTCGTCGGAAGACGATCAAGATCGTGTTTCCACGTTCGGGTTCTGTTCCGAACCCAAAACAGTCTCGGTTTTCGCTATTCCTCCTCAGAGGGACAGGCAAGACTCGAACTATTCACCCGGGGACTTTCCATCTCTTTTAAGAGGGGAAG